>APFE031502400.1:12060-23573 GCA_000404065.3 Pinus taeda | reverse complement strand
TCAGAAGTAGCTTATTTTTAGAAGTTTGTTTTTTCTTTTTATTAGATTAGAAAAAGGACGGTCATTTGAAAACCGTATCCTAAATTTTGTAAAGACACTATTATTAGAATTAGGTAGTAGTATTTTAACCCTTCTCATGGATTTAGAGAAGGGTCCAGAGATTTGTCAAAAACTTGTCCTCGGAACATGCACTTCTGCACCCTTTGAGGAGGTTTTGATGAATGGATGGATCGAGATTTATTTGCATTTGCATTCGATGTCTGCTACTGATGTTGCACTTTTTTACTCTTAGTAGATGTTAGAACAAGTAGAGATAAATCGTTTTTGCTTGAAGTTTGTGAGTAGGATCAGTCATAAATGGTACTTTTTATCTCTTGGCAATTTCTGCTTATATTCTTTAAGTGATTTACAGTTTTCAGTTGTTTATATGTTACTGCATGAATGTATGGGTTACCATTTGGCACTTCTGTACGGTGGAGTCATTTAGTTATGTTTGACATATGAATAGCTTATTATGCGATATGCTGTTCACAACTTTTTTTCCTAACTTCTTATGCAAAGTGGTTTATCTCAATTGATTTCTATTCTTATGATAGCTGAATGATCTTTATTACCATTTATCGTTTGAAATCTCTTTAGATCGCATAATAGAATATATACATCACGGGTTGGTGTAGAATAGATGTGTTGTTTCCCATTAGATTACAATAGCATAGAGTTAGTTTAAGAATTTGAATTAAATTAGCTTTAAAGTACTCTTAGATCAGCATTATTCAACACTACACACACACACCCTCAGATCGGGAAACTAGTCCCGTTATCCCCAGTCAGACCCACTATACCAAACAGATAAGGAGCTGCCAACCAAGGTCCGGACCGGGTGGGTATCTCCCTTGTTTTCGACCCGATTTTCGGGGCTTCAACAGCAACGTAAAAACGATCATGAAAATTTGCAGCATGATCAAGATTGGAGTACGGTGGAAGATGAAAGAATTTTGCATCTTGACAGTGAACAGGAATTACATGAAATGGATCAGCAGTATGAGGAATATTTGTATACACCTTCACTTGAAATTAACGAAGACAATCACTATTTGAGCAAAGGGAAACAAAAGGTCTTATCTCCTTTGTCTGAAGACGACATAGATCAACTCTTGCACAGTTATTTTCCAGCTCAAGCTAAAGCGGATTTGCAGTGCACACATGGTCAAGCAAGTGTTGGTGAAACTTTTTCCTCTTTTGAAAAGGATGACACTCTAGTGAACAACTTTATAGATCAGTAGGTTGAAGAATTCCATATGGCTTAAAGTGATGAAATAAAAAGTGTCGTTTCGAATCTGTCCATAGAAGAAGATAGCATGCAGGGAAGTCCAGTTCTACTTTTAGAATGTGATAACGTTAAGTCAACCCTTTCAGGTCTAGATTTGGATTATGGTGACCAAGAAAACCTTGTACTAAGTCCCATGAAAGAGAATTCTACTGTTAAAATCACCTGGAATGAAGAAAACGGAGTTTTGAATCCAAATGTTCTCATGTCATCAGAACAAAGCCTTCATAAAGAGGTAGTCCAGTCAGCTCATGAACAGCAAGATGAGAATTTTGTTCAAGTAAGTGAAAAAGATCCAGGTGAATTTATGGTAGATGATATAAATGATTGTGTTGGGTTTCAAGAATCATTTGAAGTTTCTTTTTTCATGATTGATGAATGCAAAGACAATCTGCCTATCATATCATATGAAGATGATCTACAATATATTCAAATTTCAGCATACCAGACCATTCAGGCTTCCATTTCATATTCTTCTTCCTATGTTTCATGTTCTGAAATGTTCTTTGAAGAGGAAATATTCTCATCTACTTGTTCAGAATTGTTTGAAGACCAGGAACCTACTCTTATTTGTGAAAAGAGATCAGCATCACAAGAAAATGACACCTTGTTTCTTCAGCAGGAGGAAAGACCTTATGTTCTTCATGATCCAATGGCAGATTTGTTGCAGTCAACAGTGAAGATTATTATTGCAGTATTCAATGATGAAGGAGATCATAATCAATTATGTTTTTGGAAGCCCAGTTACCAGTATTTGTTGTTGACCAGAAGATCTGATCAGGAGAATCAATCAAGGAGGCATCTACTTGATTGGTTACATTGGAAGACACATTACACATGATTGTACATATTGCATTAGTACGCAGGTGGCTACCATCATGATTGAAACCCTCGAATCTTGATGGACTGCTGCCATTGAAACAATTTTGTAAGTTCTTGTTTTAGTTAAGCAAGTGATGAGTCATTTCCTCTTGCATTGAGTCAGTTTTTCAGTCATGTTGGTTCCATAATTAAGTCGGTCTGAGTGAGGTTTCAGTCAATAAATGATTCAGAGTCTTCTATTGTTTGTCGAAATAATGACTCCATAGCCCAATGGATGAAGGCACTATCTGCTCACCCAAAGATCTGCAGTTCTTGGCACCTCCAAGGAGCTACCATCCCCCATTGGGTCCAATGTTAGAGTCGGTCTTCTCAGTCCTCTGTCAGAGATCAAAACTCTTTATGCATTTCATTTTTAGGAGTCCCGCTCCATTCACTAAGCTGCATTCCACTAGGGGCATGCCATAATCTGATGGAAAAGGTCTTTTCATTCATTTCCCCTCATGTCTAGCACCCGTTGGCTTAGGTTTTTTGTCAAGGTTCACTAAAGTCCATGACAGTCAATGTTTGATCTTTCAATGGACGAGAGTCATTTTCAGTCATTAGGTCTAGGGAATAGTCAATTTGGTATTCAAACATGTCCAATAAATCCATGCAGGCCAAAGGGAGGCCCTTACAAAGTTGTGATTCAGAAGATTTTCATCGTCATGTTGACAGATTACGACTGTTCTTCAAAACTCTGTTTTGAAGAAAAGTCAAACAGTGTGTCATTTGTGATAATTTTCAAAAAGTATCCAGTTGATCTCTTTAGGTGCAGTCATGGTTTCCATGGCCAAATGCCCTGTCATACAACCCCTGCAAAAAGGTGCCGAAAATTTCATCATTCTAGCTAAAAATTCAAAGGGAAAAGTGAAATTTAGTGTTGCTTTAAATCAGGGAAAAGTGCCAAAACAAGACATTAGCAAAGTGGGTTTTGAAGAAGAAAAAATTTAACCCATGACTTCAAAGTCTTTATAAAGGAATTCCCACAAGAAACAAATTCATTGTGCAAATCAAAGTTATAGAGAAGCATTGAAAAGTCATTGTGAGAAGCTAGTGTGTGTTTGGAGTGAGATTGGAGGCGTTTTCCAGAGTGCGGCGCACACACAGAGGGGTGCAGTGCACATAGAGAGCGCGACGCACACACAGAGGGGCGTGGCGCACATAGAGAGCACAGTTCACAGAGCACTACCCCGCAGTGTAAAGTTAACACGGGCATGGTGCACATACAGAGCGTGGCGCATTGGGTTTGTTGTGCGGCGCACACCCACAAAGGCCCGAAATTGTTCCAAATTTGCCACAAATCGTTTGGAATTCCTTCCAATTGCCAGGTAGGGTCTATATCTTGGCTTGCTCATCAAATTTTTTGGATATGATGATGGTTATGGCCATTTATAATTGCAATAAAAAACGCCTAAACCCTACCACTTGAAAACATCAAAGCCTTTGCTCTAGGGTTGCAAACTTGTGGTGTTGATGCCAAGGCTCCTCCTCCCTTTAATTTTCCCTTTCTTTCCATTTTTTCCTTTCCCCCTTTCTCATTTTTCCCTATTTTCCCTACCCTAAAACATTTCTAAACCCCTATTCCCTATGCCCTCCACTCATTTGTCAACTATAAAACTCCAAAACCCTACTTTATAAAATCCCCAAACCCTCCTATATGTCCCTAAAAAAAAATTCTCCCCATAACCCCTAATCCCATCATATTATTCCCCTCCTAACAGTCCCTTTTGCATTGTTCCCCTTGGTGGCAAAGTTCATATCATCACACAGTTTCACTACCATCATCAAAGGGCAGTCCAAACACAGTACACATACAGTAGTCATGGCATCTAAGCATTCATCGGAGTATGAGATGGAGACCCAAAGTGATTCATCCTCGGAAGAACAGGCTCCCCGGAGACATCACAAAAGTGGCAAACATGTTAGGGATGAGCCAACTACCCTCACAGAATTGCAGGCCTGCCCTCTTTCTATGTCATGTTTCCAGCATCTATCATGTTTTGAGTTTTGTCAAAGGGTGGCTAATGTTCGAGTTCATCATGAGTTGGCCCGTCTTTTTGTAATTCACCTACATGGAGGTTACTCTATCTTGGCCGAGGTCACCTTCACACTGACACCTGAAACTATCTCATTAGCAACTGGCATGCCAAATGTTGGAGAACAGTGGCACAAGAAATAGAAGGTTGATAGGCAGCACTATGAGCCTTACATTAAGGCCAGTTTCTTGAGGCAGCTCCAAAGAGTCTTTCCATTCAGATATTTGAAAGATGAATATGCTCCACTCATGAAGTTGATCATGAAGTACTTCAGCTATGAGAGGAGGTTCTCTCGTCTATATGCCTATCACATCAGGTTGCTCATGCACTTTACCAGGGTTTGGATGATGACATCCCATATTTCATTTGCAAGAACATAGAGAGGATGAACACCTTCATGCAGCACAAAACCCCTCAGCAGCAACTTAACAATGTTTATCATTTTGCTCTTATTAAGATTTTGGTGGATCATCAGCTGGGATTACGGGGCATTACTTGGGATGACTTCATCTCCTGTGACCTCTTTAGCACTTCACATGTATTATCAGAGGTTGAACATGAGATAGGTGGTCTTTCTCATTAGTATGAGCACCATGAGACCACTACTGTGCCAGTATTTATCCCCTATCAGAGAGGCAGTAGACAGTTGTTTGCAGCAGCAAAGCGAGTGTTATCTCCACCCAGGGTGGAAGGGGCCTCGCTTCTGACATCGGCAATACAGGCACAGGACAAGCGCAAGAAGCCCATGCATGACGAGAGGCCATCAGGTGAACAAGAGGCCGACTTCATCCTCATTCATAGTGATGATACAGATGTGGAGAGTGCCAAACTTAGGAGGACCATCCAGGACCAGTAAACGAAGATCCAAGACTTGTCACTCAATTTGGAGAGGGCCAAGTAGATTATCAGGTATTTGGAGCAGAGGAAAAAACAGCTTGAGGACCAGCATGAGATCATGGAGCTGCAAAACATCCATGAGAATCGCCAAGTTGCCCAACATAGGAGGATTGAGCTCACTCCATTAGAGAAAGAGATTAACAATGATCGAGAGTCTTGGCTCGAGCGGATCAACATCCACCTAGAGAGACTGCTAGAGAAGGCCGACAAGGACAAAACCATATTGAGGCGGATGGTCTATCACTACAAGGCATGGAACATGAGTTCAAAGGCTCGGATAAGGAGTTTGAAGGCAAAATTGAGCAAAGCGAAAAAGAGGAAAAAGAGGAAAAAAGACCAAGATCAGCTTCGAATCTTGGCTGAATCCTTTATGGCCCAGCATAGCGCCTCATAGAGGATCTACAACCCAAATTTCAAAAAATTTGGGGCAATTTTGGTCACATGAAATTTTTTTTGGCACAACACAAGATTTTTCTCCCTGTGTGGTGCGACGCTTAGGATTGGGAGCTCCAAGTCACAAATGGCTTTCATTTTTGGATTCAACATGAAAAATCATGCCTGCTGGTGCATGGACAAGAAATTTGGGCATGATTTAAGTCCCTAGGAGGTCAAAAACATTCAAAAAATGACCTCTTTGCCCCTATTTTGACACACAGGAAGCAGTCTTGGGAGAATGAAGTTTTGGAGGAGCAAATGAGTACCAAATTCAGAAATTCCACTTGGGTTGGAAAGTAGACAGGCCAGGATTTCCAACAAGCACACTTGGGCACAATTTGGACTCCAAGGTACCTCAAAATCACCTCCAAAGTGGCGCGACGCATATAGAGAAAAAGGCCAAAATCACTTCCACTTCGCGACATTTCGATTCGCGACTTTCTCCAAGTGGGCCCGCTCATTTACACTACACTTTTTTCAGCACCTAAGGCAAAGTTTAAAGTATTTCCACCAAAGGTTGGCTTCTATCTAAGTGGCAAAGGTAGGCGAGCAGTCACCCAAGCCATTTTTCATTTTTGTAACACTACACCTGTAACTAATGGTTGGCTTTCCATTTCCATTTTGTAATGATTTGAAAAACTCCCCAACTCTTGGTCGTTCTATTTCCCAATGGCATAATCTATTTATTGTATGCAAACCATTTGCAAAGGGTTGGTTGGTTGGTTCTAATTTCTGGGAGACTGTGGGAGAGAAACTCAGTTCTTCATTGTATCTTTTGACAGATGATTAATGAAAGGCAGCGGCTCTGTTTCATGAGATTCTTGTGGTGTGAGTGTAGCAAATGTGTTCTCTTTATGTTTCATATGTATTTCGTTATGTTTCACAGTTCATTCATATTCATTTCTAGTGAAATTTTCTATGAAAGATAAGGTAGAATTCATGTTTATTTCTCTGCTTATGGGAAAGTTTCATGTTATGTGTTCTTCTTCTGTTGAAAAGGATTCATGTGTTTATGCCCTTTTCACCCTCCTAAACAATCTTTCCATTCCGCATTATTTCAAATTCAATTTCTAGACTTCCCGCCTGTCTTGCCTCACAAAGTAATCTGTGCCTTTGTGTTAAATTCTTTGCTCATTGCTGGTTCGTAGGTCCCATACATCCCAGAAACTTAGTCATTCATAAACAATTGCTTCTTGTATCCATATTTATTTACTAGCCTAAAATCAATATTTCACTGTAAGTCATCTCAGACCATATTGCTTATCTATTCACTGAGCGTCACTCAGAGAGAGCCCTCTCCTGTTCTAGTAGGGCTAGCTACCAAACTGAGCATGGTTTGTGGTTACCCTGAATTTTGCCTTCCTTTAGCCTAAGGAAGATTTAGGTGCTAACATGTGGATAGATGGAGACAGTAATGTCTGTTTTTGTAGAAAATTCTACATTTCGGGGAGATCTCATCTCATTCGCCTCATCCAAGCCTCAACCATCCATGTCGCTAAAGCAAAAATTTCCTTTTCCGTTGAGAAAACCTACCCATCTTGAAGCCCTTGCTTGAGTTATGAGTAGTGTCCACCACCTCCATGCCTTATTCTTCCATTATCCACCTTTCCCAAGCTCCATTCCACCTTCTTGACCACTTCCTAAGCTTTCGGCTTGCTTTTTGTAATAAAACAGGGGATCCTATAGACATCCCATAGGAACTAGTACTTCCTATAGACATCCTGTAGGAAAACCTATAGCGGCCAGTTTTGAGCCCGAATTGAGAAAAATCATCACTAGAAGCCAAGATTAGGCCCCTAGTTGCCTTGTAAGCCATTTGAACCATTGTACTCATTTTCCTCCACACCTGTCTCCCCTACCAAAGAACCAAGAAAGATTACCATTTACATTTTTCAAGAAAAAAGTTATTTTATATTTATTCATGCACACAACAGTTAAAACTCTCTAGATCAGATTGCATGCTCAGTTAGCTTAAATCATCACATGTGATAAATAGGGTTAAGTTAGGCTTATTTTACATTTAGTTCGTGATGTTTATGCAATTAGAATATGTTTCTTTCCTTGTACTTTATTTATTGCAATAGGTTAGGGTTTCCATTATGACAGCAAAAGAATAACACATTGTATGATGCACATACAGTGTCGATACCTCTAAAGTTTGTATGAACCTCGGGTTGACAATTAAAATTCGGTAGCCTTGGGAGTTGCAACATTCTTGCTGCAATACCGAGGCTCATCAATAGGAAGTCCTTGTAGTATTGGACTTGTGGAGGAGAGAATCACAGAAGAGATTTTCTACAAAATTAGGGTGATGGGCCTCACATTTACAATGCACAAGATGCGTAGACAATTGGAGATGTTGTGCAGATCATTCTAAAGATTTATGCAGCGCTGGATAACAGGTAGGAAAATCACCATGCATTTATTATCGAGATGGACAGTAAGCTTTGTGATCAAGTTGTTTCTATTTTGATTGACCCTGGATCTAATTATAGTAATATAAGTCCTAATGTGGAAGCTAAGTGTGGTTTGAATAATGAAGTGCATGCAGAATCTTGGTTAGTGCAGTTAGCTACAAGTATAAAGATGAGAGTTCATCATTGGGTAAGAGCTTGTGCATTTGATTTGAATGGTATGCCTACATCAGCACATCTGAATGTACTTTTTTTGGGATCATATATTATGCTTTTGGGTATGTATTGGCTATATCTTCACAAGAATAAGGTGGATTGTTATGACAAACCTATTAAGCACGTGGATGATATTGGAGAACTGAGAATATTGTAGGGTAAGAAGAAGAAAACGTTTGTAAGAATAGTGACAACTATGTAGGCCAAGTGAAGTCATAGAAAAGGGTGTGTGTTATTTGCAGTGCATATTTCTAGTGACAAAGGTAAGGAAGTTGAGGACGCAAGTTTCTTGAGGAGGTGTCCTATTTTACCACAGTTTCAGGATGTGCTCCCGATAGAGATTTTAGAGTTTCCACCTCACAGGGAGGTGGATTTTTCTATTGAGTTGGTACTACGGGCAACACCAGCAACAAAGCCACCATACAGGATGAGCACACCAAAGTTAGTAGAGTTGAAGTTGCAATTAAAGGAAATGCTTGACAAGGGATACATTCGGCCAAGTGTGTCGCCTTGGGGTGCACCCATTTTGTTTGTGAAGAAGAAGGATGGTACTCTTACGTTATACATTTATTACATGCAGTTGAATCGAGGATTGATGACTTGTTTGACCTGTTGAAGGGAGAAGTAGTGTTCTTGAAGATTAATCTGAGATCGGGATATCATAAGGTACACATTAAGGAAGAATACAACTACAAAATGGATTTCCAGACCAAGTATGGGAATTACGAGTTTGTTGTAGTTCTATTTGGTTTTACTAATGATCAAATTACTTTTATGTGCTTAATGAATAGTGTGTGGCATCGTTATCTGGACAAGTTAATTATTGTATTCATTGACAATATATTGGTATATTCTAAGAATGAGAAAGAGCATGTCAAACACTTAGTAGAAATGATGAGATTGCTAGGAGAGCATTAGTTGTATGCCAAGCTTAGAAAATTTGGTTTCTTTTAGACAAGGGTACATTACTTAGGACATGTTGTTTCAAAGGAAGGCATAGTAGTGGATGCAGAAAAAATAAGAGCTATCATGGAATGGGAAACTCCTAGAAATGTGGATGAGGTAAGATCCTTCATGGGGTTATCAGGTTATTATAGGAGGTTCATCTAGAACTTCTCTCAGATTTCCTATCCCATTACATCATTATAGAGGAAAGGTAATGGACAAAGGAATGTGCATCAAGTTTTGACCAATTAAAGAAGTCATTGACAAATGATCCAGTTTTAAAGATTGTAGATCCGGACAAAGAGTTTGTGGTATGTATAGATGGTTGCAATAGAGGACTTGGTGGAGTCCTGATGGAGGAAGGACAGGTAGTATGCTATGAATAAAAGAAACTAAATGAGGATGAGAAAAATTATGTTACGCATGACCTTGAGCTTGCTGCGATTGTTCATGCATTGAAGATGTGGAGACACTATCTTTTTAGCAGGAGGTTTTTATTGATGAGAGATCACAGTGGATTGAGGTATCTATTTGACCAATGAACCTGAATTATAGACAAGCTATGTTATGAAACCAGCTCAAGAAAAGATAGAAAGGATAGATCAACGCCTTAGAATTCAGCCTCTTCAAGGGGGCAACCTCCTTTACATTACATAAATTAACAATTCTTGGATGATTCAAATGACAAAACCTCCTTTCTATAATATAGGAGTCTAAGGAGTCACACTATAATCTAGCTGACCTAACAATAATAATATAAATCCACAAAAATAACAATAGAGGGATTCTATGGGGCACAGTAATAACAATATGGGGGCAATAGGGGCACAAACAATATTAATAAGGGGTATAACTACAATAGTAATGGGGTAATCAATAGTATTATAGGGACCCAACATGCCCCTCTCCTTCAAAAAAGTGTTGTCCTCAATGCTTGAGTAGTTCTAGATACTTCTTCATAAAATTCTCATCCTCCCATGTGGAATCTTTCGCGGATAAGTTCTTCCACTTGATAAGATACTCTGAAATTGAACGATTTCATAGCTGTCGACTTCTTGTTTCTGTGACTGCTTCCGGTTCGAATATAATTTTTCCTTCCTCGTCAATTTCTAGCAATATTGTTTGAACTGGGAGCTTGTCGCCTATAACCTTCTTTAAACATGAAACATGGAAAACTGGGTGCAATCGAGACGCTGCAGGAAGCTCCAATTTGTATGCCATAGTCCCAATATTTTGCAACACCTTGTATGGACCATAATACTTTGGTGATAATTTATTATCCTTCTTAGCTTGCTTGAGGGACATTTGCTTATATGGTTGTAGCCGTAGGAATACCCAATCACCTACATCAAAGCTTCTTTCGCTGCGATCTGCCTGTTGTTTCATTCTATCTTGTGCCAACACGAGGGTATCCGTTAAGAGTTGGAGGACTTGTTGTTGATGTTCGATGTGATGTTCCACTGCTTGAACCTTAGAATTTTCTCTTAAATATGATGTGATGGATGGTGGCTGATACCCATAAAGTGCCATAAATGGGGTCATTTTTGTTGTTGTATGGAAGGAAGTGTTATACCACCATTCAGCCAGAGGCAACCATTTGACCCATTGTGTCTGTTTATCATATACAAAGCAACAAAGATATCCTTCCAAACATTTGTTTATTGTCTCAGTTTTCACATCAGATTGAGGATGATAAGATGAGCTATGAGCTAACTGAGTCCCAAGACAAGAAAATAATTCTGTCCAAAAATTTCCAATTAAAATGGGATCTTTGTCACTTACAATAATCTTTGGGTTTCCATGTAGCTTTTGAATTGTTTCCATAAATGCAGTAGAAATTGTACTAGCTTTAAATGGATGTGATAATGCACAAAATTGTACATACTTGGTAATTCTGTCAACTACCACCATGATGGCACTCTTTTCCTCAGACTTGGGTAAACCTGTGATAAAATCCATTGAAACCTTCTCCCAACATTGCCTTGGAATGGATAAAGGTTGTAATAAACCCGAGGTCTTAATTGTTTCAACCTTATTTTGTTGGCAAACCAAACATTCTGCCACAAAATTTTGAATATCTTATTTAAGGCCATCCCAAAAAAAATCCTTCTTAACCCTGTGGTAAGTTTTTAAAAATCCTGAGTGCCCTCCTAAGGGAGAAGTGTGCAATTTCATAAGAATCTTTTGTTTCAACTGGGAATTCTTACAGAGGTATAAGCGATCTTTGTACCATAACGCATCGTTTTGCCAGCTAAATGTATCAGACATACTGGAATCTTGTTGTAACTTTCGAATAAGTGCCCTCAATTCTTCGTCATTCTTCCATTCCTCCCTTGCTTCGTTTATCCAATCTGGTTGGATAATAGAAATGGCACACAACAA
>APFE031502400.1:0-10798 GCA_000404065.3 Pinus taeda | reverse complement strand
TGTAGCCATTGGACTCCTAGTACAACATCAGCACCTCCCATTGGAATGGAAAGCATTGGGCTAGTCAATACATATTCTCCCATGGATAGCTTGATATTATGGCACTTTCCAGAGCAATTTATTGTTCCTCATTTGCAATCATCACTTGACACTCTGGTGCTGGATACAGGAAGCAATTCAATTCTTTTGCTACCTTACAATGAATAAAATTGTGGGTGCTTCCTGAATCAATCAAAACTATTACCTTTTTCTTCTTGATTTGTCCTTCTATCTTGATGGTTTGAGGAGTGGTAATTCCCGCCAATGCATTACAAGATATGGTCAGATTCATTTGTTCTTCATCTAGGCTTTGTTCCTAGAGTATATCCTCTTCTTTTGACCTTTCTTGCTCCTTTCTTCTTCCTCTTCACAATCTATGTAGAATAATTTCTTCTCAGCACACTTATGACCTTTAGTGTATATGCTATCACAACTGTAACAAAGCCCTTTTGCTCTTTTTTCTTCCAATTGTTGTGGTGTCAACCTTATAGGTTGTGGAAGACTAGCGGCAACAACACTTCCGTCTGTATAGATGTGAGTGGTATGCTTCCTGGTTGCCATAATTTTCTTTCCATTTTTCTTGCTAACCTGAATGCCTTCTCTAATGAACCAGGTTCCCAAAGGCGAACATCATGTTGGATATTATCCTTTAAAGACCCTATGAACACATCAATCCTATGCTCCTCTGGAATATCTTTTGCCCTTATGTTCAATTTTTGGAACTCCTCAATGTGCTCCATTATTGAACCCTTTTGTTTGAGACTTATCAATTGGCTAAAAAAAGTGTTGCTTTTTGTATCCTCATAATGTGCTATCAATTCTTCCGTAAAAATTGCCCAAGTGGTAAATCGTTTACGAGAGCAAAAGCCATTGATACCATACAAACTGGTTTGGTTCCAAATATAAAGTTTCCATACGTACCTTTTGTGTGTTTTGCACATTATTGAGATCGAAAAATTGCTCCCTCTGTAATATCCATGTTCCAGGATCCTTGCCATCAAACTTCCTCATATCGATTTTTGGAACATGGTGGGTCTTCGATCCAACATTAGAGTCTATGGAATCATTATTAACATTTCTTTTGTTCTCATCATGAGTTTCCTTTACTACCCTTTCACCCTTAGTGACCCTTTCTTGTAGAAACTTATTCATATTTATCTTCAATTCTTCCATGTCTGTCTTCAAATCTATCTTCAAATCATCCATCTTAGCTTCCTCGTCATTCATCTTAGCTTCTACACCTTTATTTAAACAATCCATCTTAGATTATGTTCTTTTTTGTGCAAGTGACACTTGTTGCACTTGGTCTCGTAATTTTGATATATCATGTTGCATTTCTTCCTCTTCTTCATGAGTCATGCTAGAGCTTTCAGATTGCCTACTAGGTGTTTCCATTTTCTTTTTTCGGGGCATCAATTACTGATAATAATGCTTCACTATTCCCTTTGAATTCCTTCAAATAATGTTTCAAACCAAGCTTAAGAAAACATTTAAAACAATATACACACCCTTTTTCACTTTGTAGGAGCTCGATATTGCCTCTGATGTATCTTTGTAATTTCGGATCGCACAGTTCTAAAATTGTGGCCTGCGGTAGCCCTCTGTGTTTTTTTCCAATGCCACCAGTCTAACCCCAATTGGATTCTCCAATGAAGATTTATGCCAAATCTTCCACAGTGACCTGATTATAGACTAATTCAGTAGAGCGAACTTGTACGATGTGCCAAGTGTCCTTGTTTTGACCTTTGGCCTGAAAAATATATACAAGAAACTACAGTCTGTCCTCTTTTTCTACCTTCTTATGAAATTTCAATCTGATGCTCAGAGAGAAAGTTATGATGATTTTCCCCAGGTCACTTGTTTTGAATGTGATTCAGGATTCTGCAAAAGGACCAAATTCCTCAGATCATATCTCTACAAATATAACGCAAACATCTCTAAAATTTGGACCAGAGATTTAGCGTGATCTCTTCTCAAATGGGTTTTTTTTCGACTTCTGAAACGTCGCAGAAAAAAAGTTATAGCGAAAATTCCACAATGACCTGTTTGGAGCAGTGAAACCCTAGAATCCAAAGCTCTGATACCAAATGTTATGAAACCAGCTCAAGAAAATATAGAAAGGATAGATCAACGCCTTATAATTCAGCCTCTTCGAGGGGGCAACCTCCTTTACATTACATAAATGAACAATTCTTGGATGATTCAAATGACAAAACCTCCTTTGTATATATAGGATTAAAAGGAGTCACAATATAATCTAGCCGACCTAACAATAATAATATAAAGCCACAAAAATAACAATATAGGGATTCTATGGGGCACAGTAATAACAATATGGGGGCAATAGCGGCATGAAAATATTAATAAGGGGTATAACTACAATAGTAATGGGGTAATCACTAGTATTATAGGGACCCAACAAGCTAGATGGTTGGCCACGATCATTGAGTTTGATTTCGAGATCAGGTACATTAAAGGTAAAGAGAACGTGGTTGTAGATGCTCTTAACAAGAGATTATAGGTAAATCACATAACAACTATGAGTTCATATGGGACAGATCTATAATTTTGGATATTACAGGAACGACAACAAGGATGATAGGTACATGGAGATTACACATAAGTTACAACATGACATAGGTGACCAGGATGTGGACTATCATCTCACATCAGATGGTTTCGTCAGATTTAGGGACATGATATATGTTTTAGACAAAAGTGAGCTCAAGAAGCTTATCTTGAGGGAATTTCATGCAAATCCCCTAGCACTACCTCCAACAGTGAAATTCCATGATGTTTTCCATGTGTCATTGCTTAAGAAGTATGTTAAAGATGTTGATCATTTGATTGACTGGTTTGTATTGCCGGTGAATCCAAAAGGAGAATTTCAATAGAAACCTCAGTGCATTTTGCAGAGAAATATACTCATGCTTTGGAACTGAACAATCAATTAAAGTGAAATGGAATCAATTTGGTCCCGATGAAGCTACATGGGAGATGGTTGATCATATGTGGGTTATGTATCCTTCTCTATTTTCTGATTGAGCCAACGTTTTTTGGTATATGTTTTGTTGTTGTGTTTTGGTATATGTATATATGTATAGGGATGTAAATAACACCATGAGTTGTGTTATAAAGTTCCAATAAGTGGTATGGTTGTCATGTCATTATGATTGTCATCTTGGTTATGCTAGTTTGCTTATCAGAAAGTTAAACATTGTAAATACTGCAACGAGCTAAGTTATAAAGCTCCATAAGTGGTTTGTTTTTATTTTCAGTAGTCTTATTGGTTGTAGGTGGCATTGAACACCAAGGATAGTGTTATCGGAAAACTAGTGTCCATTCAGAGCTGCTAGTCCCACTAAGACAGGTAGCTATCCTAGAAACAAACAAACTAAAGTTACTTGTGTTTTCCTTTATGAGAGATAGATGAGAGAGAGGCATTGAGTACTAACCTCAGTCTTTCGCTTAGCTCCTTGCTTGTTTCCTCCCTCCTTTGACAGAGCTTCACCATTCCTTCCTTACTTGTCCCACTTCAAAGAACACCTATAGAGTCAAAGAAACATAATACCATCAAATCATAGAGATCTATAACCATAAAAAATATAGGATCAGATGTATATTAACCATACAAATGCATATATCAATACAAGATTCAGAAATATACAAGAATATGGAGGAAAACTCAAATAGCTTATTGATAGAAGTAGTAGAAGAGAGGATTAAAACTCACTGATTTGACCCAATGCCATCCTCCAAGCATTAAAGCCCTATTCACCTCATGAAAAGCTAGATCACCCAATACTATGATGTTTCACAGAGAAACCAACAACACTTCCTCACAAAATACAAAATTTCAGCCTCTGGATCTCTAGGATGAGGGGTCCATATATAGATATTTGTAGGTGGGTGAGTTAGCTTCTAGGATTTTGATTAGTGTCATTTCTCTGATAGTTCTTGGTTCCACTTGGAGATTTCATGATCTCTTACTCATCCCTGGGTGAATTAAGAGAGGCAAGTGTCAAATGGGAAGTTTCTATAAGGTTCTCTGGGTTTCCACCTAGCCAACTGCCTCTGCCATTTGTCTGATCTTGCTCATCATACCCTACAAAAGGGCTTTTCAGTATGCAACGCACTTTCTGCATGTAGTAGGTGAGATGCATCGCACCCTTAGCACTGAGCAGTCTGTATGGTCCAGTTTTGACCAGTTCTAAGTAGTTTTTTAGGGAGAACTTCTGGGAGATGATGTAATCAGATGACCTTGTTCCTTTAGGTATGAAATAACACTTTTAGGGGCTTAGAAGCCCTTCGTTTATGGACATATGAGATTGGGGTTGTAGTGCCCAAATATGTCTATAACAGTTGTCCCCTAAAGCATGAGGTCGTAAATCTTCTGATGTCGGGTGAAATGCTTTATCATGAAGATCCGAGGTTTTTTGAACTGGAAGGTGACCTGTAATAAGATACATTATAATACATTATCTTCATAACATTTTCATGATCTTAGCTAAGGCAGGCATTCCCATGCTCAGCTTTATAAATTCATTTTCATGTACATATGATAGACAATCGTCTGTGTGACAGACTGATGATTCTGGTAGAGCCATCATCCTTTGGCTTGGATGATTATCTATGCAACTATGATGTACATTTGATGTCTTTATTTTCCTAAATATATCGCAGCCTAAATGGATGAAACTAGATCAGGGGTCTTCAAACTCATTCAATCTTCGCCCGAAGTACAAGTCAATCCATGTGAAAGGATGTTCTGATGTCGAACATGGAAAGACATCGCCTAATTACCAGCCAATGATGTAAGTTGTTAACACGCACGAGAGGAATCATTGATAATGATAATGACCCTCAAGGTACTGCAGTACAATTCACATTGTGCATTTACATGAGTCGATGTCAAACACCACGCAAAATCTTCCAGTCAAAGGCCATTGATGTAAGCCTGTCACCAGAAGTGAGAAACTTTCCATTGAGGCATGCAAGCTTCAAAATACTAAAAGGGTTGTTCCTAAGTCAACTTCTTGGTTAATGAGTTGATGTCGACAAGAAGTGACCCATCGTAGGAAGGCCTTAATGAATCCCATATCTATGACACGAAATGGAGAAAATGATTTTGTGGAGGTGAAAACAATCTGATGATACAAGGTTCAGGGTGGCGGTCATGAAAGAATGAAGCATGAAGGTATTGCAGCAGATGAGATGTTAGCTGGGTTGGTGAATTCTCTGAGTGACTTCTCTCGAACATATCGGCGACATTGAAAATGGATTGGTAGCGTTAACCCCAAAAATGGATGGTACGAAGGACCATTGGTGATATGACCGGTGAACAGAATAACCCAACCCGACTCAATCATGGTGATGGAGTGAAATGGTCATGTTCAAGAGCAACCTGCTACCAATAAAGTTTCTTCAAGTTTTATTCCCAATTTTTCCCCAGTCATTTGTGACCAATGCCTCTTTATTTTTGTCAAGCTTGAGAAGGATAACATATTCTTGTTCTATAATTTTCCCTTCAGGCAAACCCATCGCTATGTTTTAACGAGCCTAGCGACAGTGAAACCCACTCTTGTCTGCATGGACAAGTTTGTTGCTATTGTTTTAACAAGTTTAATGACAAAGATAACTCGGTCCTTTTCAATTATAGAGAGTCTAAAAAGAGATGGAAAGACAACTCTAGTAATCCTTTTTCGTAGTATAATCCCTTATGTCCAAAAAAGTATAAAATAATATAAAAGGGATGACTTTTTGATAGTTTTAACGAGCCGAACAAGACAAATGCTCGATCTTTTTGTGTAATGATCCCTCAAGTCCAAAAAGATTAAAAATCTAGAGGAGGGATGGCACTTCCGATCACTTACGAGCTAGAGAGGCCAATTGCTCGGCAATCTTTTCATATTTTATGAGTTAGATGAAAAGAGCTTAAATGAGACTCGTCTTTGAGGAACAAGTGATATTTTCGAGTAGCAGATTGTTCCAGGTAAGGTTTGGAACTTATTCAATCACGAAAGTGTAAAGAAAGTGGCTAATAGAATCACTCGTCGCAGTTGTTCCTTAAAACAGTAAATAATCAAATGGAGTCGTATGATCGGCTAAAAAAGAGTGGAGGTGATGATAAGAACACGACCAAGGTTTAAAAGCTGATAATTATGTGATCACAATGGTTATTTACCGAAAGTGGGTTCATTTTTTAATGATCTTAAAGTCTAGGGGAACATTTGCTCATTGCTAGGTTTATTTTTTAACGAGTTTGAACTTCGCGTAAAACTGCTCGTAATAATAGTCAAAGATGTTCGATTCACCATTAACATTATGTTCTCTTGACAGTCATATTATTTGTTCAATTTCTCCATCAAACTGATTAGAAATGTACATACATGCTTGAAAATGAGTAAAAAACTAATACCTTGCTTGAATTACGTGACTAAAAGTAGTTTTTACCTCTCATTTTACCATTTCATTCAAATTTGGGACCTCTGGAGGTGTTTTTCCCCCTCGATTTTCATCAACTAATTCCAGGAGATTCTATGGATGATTTTCGGCGCCATCTGGACCAGGTAGGAGCTAAACCTAAGCTCTTCAATTGCATTCTTTCCTTTTTTTTATTCTGAACATGTTTTCCTGCTTTTCTGAGCCTTTAGGGTTTGAATATTTCGTTCTCTCCCCATCGCACCTAGTACACATCAAAAGGTGCAATGCATATTGAGCTGGCCATTGGCCATTCAGTATGTATCTCACCTAGTACACAGCTAGGGTGCGATGGGTGCAAGCAGGAAATTTTATGCACTGATTTTTGATGGAATTTTTGCCTGTTTTTGCTTAAATCAGGATCCCAACTCTTCTCTTGTTCGTTTTTCAGAGATTCATTGGAGCAAGATGGTCATTACATGGCATGAATGCTAGCATGAAGAGGAGGATATGATTTCCTTACATGATCTAGGTATGGTAACTGCATTATGGTACTCTGGCTTGCTCAAGTTCTTCTGCATATCTAGCGTGAGGCAACAAATCAACTTGTTGCAATATCTTCTCAATGCCTGGGATCCTACCAACCAAGTGTTCCAAATTAGAGGTAAATCCATCCCTTTGACTGTTGAGGATGTCTACTTTTTGACCGGTTTGTCGAGGCCTGGTGCCCCTCTCTCACTATCAGGTTCCACCCGTGGGGGTGAATCCGTGAGGATTCGCTGATACTCTAGAGATGGATCTCAGCCGAGCAGGGACGGCAAGATTAGTATTAGAGACATTACTGATTGATCCTTGAGGACTATCTTATTCACCTTTCCTAGATTGGCTGGCGGCGTAGCTCTGCACCTAGCCAACAGTTCCTATATGTAGTATGCTTTGGAATGCCTTAAACCAAAGGTATTCAACTGGTGTGATGTAGTATTTCCGGTGATAAAAGAACAACTTACCAAGGTGAAAAACAAAAGATCCAAGAACTTTGGTTATGGTTCTATTCTGATCGCTTTCGCCTTAGAGAAGATCCCACTGATGCAACCACAATACATTTCACTCGGAGTGCCAGCACCGACAGAGCCACAGATGCAAAGATGGGTTGACCTTATAGCCAAACACGCTGGTCAATCGCATATTTCATTCTCTGATGCTTTCTTCGAGTGGTTCAACCGTCAGCAGATGGTGTATGCCAAGTATCCATATGGCGGGAAGGATTTCTGGGGTGACCCAAATTTGGTACTGCTAGCTGGCGAGCAGTGGGGTGTCATAGGTAAAAATATCTGACCATATCTTTGTTTACTACTTTTATAATTTTCTTGTGTTTTTTAAATGTCATCAAGACTAATCAAACCCATGTATTAGTGCAGATATTGGACCAGTGCGACCAGCAATGCGCCCGAGGGTAGCAACTACTATTCCAGCAGGAGAGGCTATAGGGAGGGCTATCCTTCGCGATCTGGATGTAGCCAAGACCCTTGTAGTATTGCCAGATTGGATCGAGGACCTCACCCTTGGTATTTCAGATGTGAGGACCGACAAGTTACCTCTGAGATTACAGCGCCATACTATTGGCGTGCCAAGTCGATGGACTAGGCTCCTGCGTATGATCGCACATGCGGTGACTTGTTATCACCAGCACCATTAGTCTAGGGTGCTTTCCTGCATTTTGAGTTTTTGGGTCATGTGACCGATTTTGTCTTGGACACAGAACATTTTGAAAAAACTATAAACAGTTATATATATTTTTTATTCTTGGAGCTTTATTTTGGTTAAGTTATATGATCCTGATGCAAATGTTGATGAAATGCTTTTCTTTTATAAATGTTGCAAATGTCTATCTAACACATAATTTTCTAATGAATTAGTTAATGTGTTTAAGTTTCTGGAAATGTGTTGATATTGAATAGAATCAAACTGCCTTTCCAAAATCCTGACCCTTAGGAACATACGATAGATAGTTGGATTCCAAACAGAATAGATGCAAGTAAGTTGTAGAATGACGAGTTGTGAGTCTAGCCTAACGACAAGTTGGCATATGCAATGTGCCATGGCATCAGAGAGGAGCTTTATCAACGTGCTATATTCAGTGATGTTGTTTGTTGACCGACCAATACATACCCCTCTGAAACTCACTAACTCGTCGCTTGGATCAAAGATGGTCTAGGCTGCAGAAGATAGGTTCTGGATACTACGACTAGCTTCGTCGGCATATCCAACAAATGATTCCAATATGTTTGACATCTACAACAAATGAAAAATTGGATTACCTATCCAAAATGATCACTCTTGACCAAAAAAAAAAATGTAACAAAAGCATATGAAGAGATTACTACACTTAATCAAGCATAGTAACGCTTAAGGTACAGCTCGTTTCAGGGTTGCGACAGTGGAATCCTATCGTAATCTACTAGCTCATAGGCTCCTTTTGCTAATACACACTTAAAAATGTAGGGACCCATCCATAAAGACTGGAACTTACCTGCTCCCAATTTATCGGATTCCTGATCGTAATGTAAGACCAGGTCACCTTCTGAGAAGACATGGGGTTTGACATTCTTGTCAAATTGCGCCTTGACTCTTTTCTTATATGCTTCATTAGCCAAGGCGGAACCATGATGGGTTTCATCCAATTGGGCTTCATTAGCCTCTTCCTTTGAAGTTCCGGGGAGAAGGTCGACTGCGAGCTTGAGAGATGAAATTTCGCACTGAATTGGTAAGACCGCTTCCAGGCCATACACCAGCTGAAAGGGTGTAAATCCGGTTGCATTTCTTACCAATGTTTGATATGTCCACAAGGCTGAGTACAGGATTAGGTTCCAACTCCGTTTATGGACTCCAATCATCCTTTGCAGCATGTGCTTCAGGACTTCGTTGATCGCCTCAACTTGCCTGTTAGCTTGCGGATAATACAGAGTAGAGCTGTTGTGGGACAGTCCTAATTTGGCAGCCAATTCAACCATCATGTGATTGCGGAAATGTGATCCATGATTTGTGACTATAGCTTGTGGAACACCGAACCTAGAGACTACATGATTGAAAAAGAAAAGGGCATTCGTTTCACCGCTGTTGTTTAATGTAGGCATCGCCTCGGCGCATTTCGTAAAATAGTCAACTGCGACTATGATATACCCATTCCCCCTAGCTGAGGTGGGGTTACATATCATGAAATCTATGCCCCATTTGGTGAATGACCCAATAGAAACTACTGGATGCAGCGGTGCGGGTGGTATTCTAATTTTGCAGTCAAAGATCTGACAAGCATGGCAACGTCTGACTGTGGTTATGCAATCTTTGAACATTGTTGGCCAAAAGTAACCTGCTCGTAAAATCTTTTGTGCCATAGCATAACCAGATTGATGCCCCCCACATGCGCCTGAATTACAATCATTCAGTGCTTTTTCGACCTCCTCATGGGTGAGGCACCTTCGCAAAACTATATCAATACCTCGACAGTAAAGTGTATCACTGACAATCATGTAGTCTTTTGCTTGGTATCGATTATGTCGTTGTTCTGAGCGAGAGGTATTAGACCTATATGTTTGGGTTTGGAGATAGATGATTATATCTCCATACCACAGATCACTCAACAATATCAGAAACAAAGATTCATCCACAATTGATGCTTTGGATGTTGAATCGTTGGACGACAATGGGAAGTCGCATAGTAACTCCGCGAAAATTATAGATTTCTTTGATTTGGATTTTACGAATTCCAGATCAAATTCTTGCAAAATAGCTATCCATTTAGAATATTTACCCCCAAGTAACTGACGCAACAAGATGTAAGTCATAGGGTTACAATCTGATAAAATGGTAGTTTTACGAAAGAGGATATAGTGTCGAAATCTTTGTACTGCTTGAACGGCTACAAGAGCCAACTTTTCAACATAGGAGTACTTTCTTTCTGTATCATTTAAGTTTCGACTTAAATAATATACAGGATGTTTGATTCCATTGTCTTCTTGAACTAAAACCATTGCGATGGTAGTATCTACCGCAACTAGATACAGGTTAAAGTCTTTTTGATAATTAGCAGCATACATTAATGATGCTTTTACTAGGGATTCTATCACGCGGAATTAGTCGATCTTGCGGACAAGACAGACCTTCCTAGAATCTAATGAAGACCTAATGATAAACAAACCAACCAGACACTTCTTTCTCTAAATGCGCTTTATAAATAATGGCAAACAAATGTGTTTAAGGGCCTACCTCATGTCCAACGCAAGTTTGGAGATGCCTTCGCTCCTTTGATCCAAGTAAGTTCCTTCGTCGCAAACCTGCAAGC
>APFE031502373.1:0-31115 GCA_000404065.3 Pinus taeda | reverse complement strand
TTTTTTTAATTAAATTTATAGTCTATAATTACAAGTAAAATAATAATAACAAAAAATTATTTATAATAAATGTTATTAATAATATGTTTATCTATATAAACCAAAAATAAATAATTTATACTTCAACCCAATGATATTCATTGTTTTATTGATATTGTTTTAAGTGAAACATAATATGTCCATTTCTTTTTAAAATAAAATGTAATCAGTGATAACCCCAATAATAATAAAGGTATGTTTCTTCACCAATGAGTTTATTGAGGTGAAGAAACCCAATTCATTAAACAATCAAAGAATAACTAATGGGGGATTTAAAGAGCGAAGTGAGACATGAATATATTGATCAATTTTCACAATTCCTTCTTTGGCCAATAAGCACAAGCAATTCCTTCCTCTTCCTCCTCACCAAGTGATAAGTTTTGACAATTCCTTCTTTGACCGGTAAGCACAAGCAATTCCTTCCTCACAATTGATAAGGGTTTAAACCACAACACTTAAATCAATTATCTGCATTACCAACAACTAGAGCAACATATACTGTACATAAAAAGATGTTCACCTTGAAATGAAGTGTAGGTCAACAAATGAGATGGAAAACCTTGCCAGTTGAACAACCCTTCGTTTGCCAGGGTAAATAAATTTTATAATGTTCATAACTGATACAAATGCCCATGTGTTTCATGGAGGAGGAGGTCGTATTGCCAATCACATCGTTATCTGTCGAAAGAGGTCGTCTTGCCCGACTTCCAACAGAACTTCAATAGCCTACCTCCATTTACATAATGGTTCAAGGACTTTTTAACGACATAACCATAATCAGGCATTTGGTTTGGTGGAGGGAGCTGGAAAAGAAATAAGAAGATGCCCTAAGGAGTTGTAAACGTAATTTCCAGAGCCGATCGGCCATAAGGAATGAAAAATAAAGGGTACAAGCGCCTCTCATTTGCCCTCTTTTACAAGACAAGCCAATCACTAAATTAGCGAGCATGATTTCTTTTCCATGGCTTGCCTACCTTCTTCACTGTGTAGATAGAGAGCCCTTCGACTTTCCTTCCTTTTGAGGGTTATGCATAAAGAGTAAATGAAGAGCATAGTCAGAATTTCATTGTTTGTTTGCTTTGGCTCTGCGTCAACTCACATAAATCTATAATTTCTTGTTTTTGTCCCACATTGTTAAAAGATAAAATAATTTAGGTCTTCATATAATTCGAGAAGTCACAACCTTCAGCGTCTAGCCACCAATTTTTGACACTTGGCACACTCTCAATGGCCCAATTCTGGCCATCGGATGGCTGCCACTTGGCACACTCTCAATGGCCCAGATCTGGCCATTGGATGGTTGCCACTTGACAATCCCTCAATGGCCTAGATCTGCCATTGGATGGCTACTGCTTGGTGGTCCCTCAATGGGCCAGATCTGCCATTGGATGGCTTCCACTTGGCATGTGTCCAATGGCTAGATCTAGACCATTGAGGGCACGCCAAGTGGCAACCATCCAATGGCTAGATTTGGCCCATTGAGGGGTTGCCAAGAGGCAGCCATCCAATGGCCAAATCTGGGCCTTTGAGGGGCCGCTAAGTGGCAACGATCTAATGCTCGGATCTAGTTATTAGATAGTTTCCACTTAGCGGCCCCTCAATAGCCCAGATATAGCCATTGGACACACACCAAGTGGCAACCATCCAATGGCCAAATCTAGGCCATTGGGGGCTCGGGCCACCAAGTGGCAACCATCCAATGCCCAGATCTGGCTATTGGATGGCTGCCACTTGGCGTGCCCTTAATAGCCCAAATCTTGCCATTGGACACATGCCAAGTGGTAGCCATCCAATGCCCAGACCTGGATATTGGATGGCTTCCACTTGGTGTGCCCTTAATTGCCCAGATCTGGGCATTAGACACGCGCCAAGTGGCAACCATCCAATACCCAAATCTGACCATTGGATATCTATCACTTGGTCGTCCCTCAATGGCCCAAATCTACATTAGATGTGCCCCAAGTGGCAACCATCCAATGGCCAGACCAAGGGAATTGCATGGCTGAGAGCCTTCTTCTACCACCACTCAGTTATGCGCCATCTTCTACGCTCTGTGTTCTTGTATTGAGATTTACAGGGTCGTTGGTTGAATGTGTGTTAAATACAAAGCAGTCTCGCTAGTTTGAGAAAATTAGAGTGATTTCTACCAACACTCAGTTACGCTTCTATCCTTTGTTCTCCTTACCTTTGTTCTGCGGTTGCCCTCCTCCAAGGGCCTTCCGTGCCTGAAACTCGATTGGTGTTGTTGCCACTGCTTGTAATTTATCCATGAATGCATCTCGATTCCTACTGTTGCAACTTGTATTTATCTAGCATCTAGAGGGAAATTTTCAAGTCAAGGTTGGGGCAACGGGATTCGAACACTCGACTTTAGAATTCTCACATTGCAAATTTGAATACAATGAACAAGCCTCTCACCACCATTTCCACTCCGTTGCTTGAATGAAATGGAAGCGAGAAATACAAGTAAAGCAAAGCAAAAGCTCCAATTCTGCTGCATTTCATGTCGAGGAGGACAAAAGCAGATCAAAAAACCGGATTGTTATACCATTTTAGATAATACTTGTCGTTGTTATCAAGCTGACTTTTTCGATTTTTACTTTTCTATATTTTTACATTGAAATGTAATCTAGTTTCTTCAACAAGGTTTTCAGGTTTTCCATAACATTAAATAGATCCTTTAAAAGATCATTAAAATACATTTTCATCTTTAAATATTACTTTATGCATTTATTAATGGAAAGATTGTTTTCTTGTTTTGTCAAATTCATTATTGGCTTCAACCCTATATCTCAACTTTGTTAACACATTTTTTCATTTTAATAAATAAACAATTTAAAGAATAAAGAATATTGAAATTTGAGACATTAACTTTTTAGGCTTTGATCTTTGTAAGGTTAAGATGGATTATGAATTTATTGCAATTTAAATTGAAACATCTTAGGATGGATTTATTATTGGGTAAAACAATTGAGTAGTTAAGACAGATTTATTGTTGGCTAGAACAAGCTTTAAATTAGTTGAGACAAAAATGATACAAAGAATAAGTTTTATTTTCCATAAAAAGAAAAATAATAAACTTTTGCTTCACATTTCATCTCCTTAAATTTCTAAAGATAGATCTGTATTATGGAAAGAGAAAAAAACATTTCATTATAATTTAAATATGGATCTGCGTTGTGGAAAAAGTTTTCATTTCATTATAATTTAAAGATGGATATATATTGTGGAAAAAAATTCATTACATTGTAATTTAAATTTTGCAAATAATTTGTACTAGATTTGATCTAACTATAATTTTACTCATACTTTTTAAGTTTTTTTTTCTTGAACTGAACCTCAATTTTAACTACATTTTAATCTACAATTCAGGATATTGTATATAGTTTTTCGTACAATTTGATTCAATTGTATCACCTTGTACTTAAAAACAGATATATTCATTCATAATACTCTAACCCCGTTCTCAAAGAATTGTAATATTTTTGCACTTGAAGATATAACTATGTATAAATTTTAGGGAGAAATAAAATAATTTCCAAACAAAACACAATTTATCATGTAGACTTTTCAATCCAAAACAAAAACATTCATTCATGATATCCAAAATTTTGATCTCAATTCTAAAAAAAAATATAAGATCGTGAAACCAGAAGATGATGTTATGTATAAGTCAATCAGTTTATCATGTGGACTTTCCAATCCAAGGCAAAGGCATTCACTCATAATAACCAAAATCTCTATCACTAAAAACAAAAATAAACTCAAATTATATATATATATATATATATTGTTGAAAAATTAATATGGTTTTTTTTTTCAAATTTTTTTTTCTCACATTTTTTATTTTAAATTAGAAAAAATTCAATTTTTTTTTTATATATAAAATAAAATAGAATAATAAAAAAAAAATTAAATTTTGCTTTTTAAAAACCAATTAAAAAAAAAAAAAAAAAACTTTTAAACCAATTTTTTTTATTTTAAAAAAAAAAATAAAATAAAAAAATTTATTAAAAATAATAATAATAATTAATCAAGTTTGTTTTTTTTTAATATATTATTAAAAAAAAGTTACCGACCGCCCATGGTGGCACGACTGTGGGCGGAGGGCCTGCGTGCAAGCTCCTCCGCCCATGACCGCGCCACCACAGGCAACCGAGGAGGCGATTCATTGCAAGCCCCTCCGCCCACGGGCGATCGGGGGGCAGGCAGGCGATTCTCGAGGCAATTCCGTGCAAGGCCCTCCGCCCACGGCAGCGCCACCATGGGCGGTCGGGTAGGAATCGCCTCCCCGCCCCCGGCCGCCCGTAATTTTTTTTTGTTAAGTTTGTTTAAATTTTTTAATAATATTTTTGTTTAAAAAAATTTATTAATTTTTTTCTTTTTTTAAAATTAAAAAGACAAAAAAACAAAAACAAAACCAAAACAAACAAACAAAATGGTTTAATTTTATTTTTTTTAATTTGTTAAAAAAAAAAAATTGTTTAACAATAATGGTTAATTTTATTATTTCTAATTTTGTTAAAAAAAATTGTTTTTAAAAGGAAAATAATTTTTATTTTTTTTTGTTTAAATAAAAAAATGTAAGTTTAATATCTTTTTTAAATAAAAAAATACATGTTTATTAATAAATTTTAAATGTTACCCGGATGCGGGTGCCTGTCGAGTCATTAAGAGGATCAACAGACTGCCACGCGGAGAGGACGGCGGGCAGCTGTTTCAATCCGGGAGGGGCAATCACCATGAACTGCATTAATAATTGGCCGCCGGAAGTGAAGAGCATTCAAAGCTCTTCAATGCTGCGTCTGGTTCAAGACAGGAGCAAAAAGAATATTAGGATGGCGGAGGAGGTATTGCAGTCATTCGATTGGGTTCAATTTATGCCGCTAGGTGAGAAGGAAAGGTCTGAGTTTAAGCCCGTCCACAGGCAATTGCCTCCGTTCTCAGCCTATCTGCATCTGAGTGTAATTGCCGGCAAGTGGAAGCGCTCGGGGGTGCCTCCTTGTGGTGGTGACACTGGGCATCTGGCCTGGTGCATGTTTCAAAGACCAACCGGGTTGTATTTACCACCTGTTCCTCAGATTATCAGTATGGCGCCTCGGTACAGAGCCACACCACGTCGGGGGCGTCATCAGGGCCAAAGAGGTGGTGCAGGAAGGCGAGGAAATCGCAGTCCACGGAGAGTCTCCCCCCTTATCTGCGCTTCCCCATCCTCTAATAGAACAGAGGACTCAGGGCATTCCATTAGCAACTCGGTTCAATCGGCCAGGTTTCATTACCGCAGCAGAACCAATAGGCCTGTCATTTCGGCGTTAATTACGGTCATTTTTGAGGAAGAAGATGGGGCGGAGGGCACTTCGGCGGAGCAATCGCCCGGAAACTCCAACATTTCCTCGCCAAGTTGGGGGAGGAAGGATAGTTCATATTCCCCATCTTCGCCAAGCAAATTGGTCGATGAGAGCTCTCCGGCACCCACAGAGGAACAAGCTGAAGCCCTGGCGGAAATTGGTAGCATGTTAGACCTGAAAGGGCCTGAAATGGTTCAAGAACAGACAAAAATTTCTCAGGAACAGGCAGAAGCCACCACATCCTCTCCTCAGCAGCAAGGTGCGCCCAAGCTGCCGGACTTCTATCACGCCAACACTCTGTACCCAAAATTACCGCCAGGCATGAAATTGGAATATGTTCCGGAGGGAATGGAGATCTCTTGGGAGCCTCTGGACGAGTTCAAAGTCTATAGGCCGGATAATGTCAAGTAAGTGGTCTTCTCCTGCTCTTTTTGGAGCTATGCTCGTCTTTTGCTGGAAAATCTCTTCGTTTTTGGTGGTCGCATTTTTGGAAATGTCCGGTTATGGTCGTGGTCATGGTCGTTGGGGTGTGCTCGGTTGGGTGCGGTTATGGTAGTTGGTTATGGTCGTCGTTATATGTTTGGTTGGTCGCTGGCCCGTCTGGTCTGGTCTGGTCGAGGTCATGGTCGTTGTTGTATGGCGGTTATGGTCGCGGACTATGGTTCCTACTCGATGGATGGTGTATGTTCGGATGGTCGCGGTTTCAGGACCTGCAAGCTCGATTCTGGAAACGGAATCCTGGCAGCAGAAGCCCCCTCAGCAATGAACTCTCCTATACTCGGCATTCAGGCAACTCTGTTTTTTGTATTGACGCATTTTGAAGATGAATTCTCCACTTTGTATCTCATCCTTTGTAAGGGGCACTCGCCTCAGTGGAACTGACATTTTTGATGCCAGCATGATAGAGAGCTGCAAGTTTCAATGGCACTCTCAGAGGTTTCGCCCTCTTGTATATATTTTCTCTTTTTTAATATAATATAGCTTAGCCTTTGCATAGAAAGAAAAAAAAAAATTAAATTTTTTTCTATTTTATTTTGTTTTCTTAACTTAAAAACACATTTATATAATTTTAAAATATATTATATCTTATATATATATTATATATATATTATATATATATTATATATATATTATCATTTTTTAATTTGATTTTATTTTTGTTTTAGGTTTTTTTAATGTTTTTTTAATATTAATTTTACAGTTTTATTTTATTTTTTTGTTTAATTTATATTTTTTTTTAAAAATTCTAATTTGTTTTTTTTTTTTTAATTGTTTTTTTAATTATTTTTCTATTTTAACTTACACTTATATATATATATATATTTTATATATATATATATATATATATATTATATATTATATATTAAATTATGTTTTTTCCAAATTCTTTTTTTGGTTTATGAGATTTTTAAACCATTATATATATATAATATATATATATATATATATATATATATATATATATATATTCCTCTAAAAAAAGGTATGTTGTATCAACACGTTGCATCAACACGTTTCAAAATCAGTATGAAAATCATTAATATTTAAAAACAAATATTTATATTTGATACATAAGAAAATTTAAATTGTCAAAAATATGCTCCAAAAAAAGAATTGTATTCTGCGTTACCATTTTTCAAAATCGGGTCACGTTTTTACTACCCCTACGAAACAGGGAATCGTATCGGTTATTTAAAGTGCCAAAAACTATGTTCTAAAAAAATATGTGTTCTGCATCGCCCCTTTTCAAAATCGGGTCAATTTTTTGCTATCTCTATGAAACGGGTAACAGTATCAGTTACCGTTTCAAAGTTTACATTGTTATATAGTAACATTATATATTTGTGTTTTTTTAGCTTGACAGAGTTCCAAACCTTGTTTTTAGAATGTCTAATGTAGCATAATTTATTGTTGTTAATTGAAGCTTTGACTTAATACACATTGTTAAACAAAAAACTTACTTTATCTACATATGAATTTTTTTTCCTCTAATAAATGGAGGACTAACTTTTAAGAAAAATAGTATGTCACTGCAATATGGAAAAAAAGTAAAACTACATTTAAGGCAAACCACACATAAGTAAGTTGGCTCATAACAAGCCACCAACCCTTATGAAGTGGCTTTGACTAGTGAATGTGAGTGTGCCTCTAGGGTTTTTTATTTTATACCCAAGGGTCTCTCATATTATTAACATATACTTAGTCTCTCATATATGATTAACATACATTCTTATTGTTATTCATGCCATGCTTGTCTACCTCATGCTTGAGGTATACCAACATAAAATAGTTTATTTAAGAAAAAATGGCAAGAGATTATCTAGAGAAAAAAAAATACACCCCAAGAGTCAACAATGAGATTGAATATTCTAGCAAAACAATTGAGTATTGAACTTGAATAGTTTATTTAAGAAAAAATTGCAAGAGATTATCTAGAGAAAAAAAATACACCCCAAGAGTCAACAATGAGATTGAATATTCTAGCAAAACAATTGAGTATTGAACTTGAGGTAATTTTGAGGTAGACAAGCATGAATTTTGATATGAAGTTGAAGTAGCAAGATCAATAGCTACCAAGGTTCTCAATAAAGATGATAATTGAGTGTTGAGCTTAAGGTAATCTTGAGGTAAACAAACATGATCTTTAACATACATATTACTAACAACATGATCTTTAACATACATATTACTAACAACGCACGTTACAAACAAAAAAATCACAAAATATAACATTAAAGTTATAAAAAAATTTACTCATAACAGTAAAGTTATAAAAATATTAATTTTATAATATCAAAAATTTAAAAATATATATATATTATTTTTAAAACATAATCTTTTTTTTTTCAATAGGTTAAGTTTTAGTTGGAACAACTCACAAGGTTTTGGATTGACAATGAATGGGAGGCACTCCTTGCCTTGCTATGGGTCTTAACACTCCTTGCCTTGCTATAGGTCACTGGTCCATGTTAACATCTGTGTTAATATTCATTTTACTTGACTAAGAGATCAGCTTCATCCAACTTAAAGAAATAAACTAATGGGCCAAGATCTAGAGACATCTAACCATCAATAAGGTAGTTCTAAATAGCATGGTTTTCCTTAAATAAGGGTGATGAATCAACCTGTATTAACAAATAACAACTAATAATAATTATCCCCACTTCTAATTTAATAACTAAATTATAATAAAATTTCACAACACTTTAAATTTTAGTTAAAGCTAATCTCATTCTTAAATGAAAAAGCAATACACCTACCTAAAAAAATACTATCAGAAAATTTATAAAATAATTCTATCAAAACTAATTTGAAAAAATAAAATTCAAAAGTAATATTATAATAATTATTTTCACCTATATCACCTCAAAATAGTACACTTCATAAATCATTTTTTAGGTAAAGCTAATCTTATTCTTAAATGAAAAAGCAATACACCTACCTAAAAAAAATACTATCAGAAAATTTATAAAAAAATTCTATCAAAACTAATTTGAAAAAATAAAATTCAAAAGTAATATTATAATAATTATTTTCACCTATATCACCGCAAAATAGTACACTTCATAAATCAATTTTTAGGTAAAGTTAATCTCATTCTTAAATGAAAAAGCAATACACCTATCTAAAAAAATACTATCAAAAAATTTATTAAAAAATTCTATCAAAACTAATTTGAAAAAATAAAATTCAAAAATAATATTATAATAATTATTTTCACCTATATCACCTCAAAATAGTACACTTCATAAATCAATATCTCAGTGAGAAAACCTTACAACAAAAACTAATTTATAAACCATGCCAACAACCAACCAACCAGAATATTAATATTAATTTTTTCATAAAATAACTATACATAAATCATGCCAGATCCACCAACAATAATATTAATATTTCCTAAAAATAACTAATCCTAAAAATAACTAAACACTAAACTAATATTTCCTAAAAATAACTAAACATTAAACAATGATAGATCCACCAACAATGATATTAATATAAATTTTCCAACAAAGAACTCCAAATTGACTTGGCTTTATTAACCCTTGCATTTCAGGCTTCGATAATATTAATATTAGATTTTCCTACACAGAACTCCACACTGGCTTGGCTTTAGCGTTAACAGTTTCTTCATTTTAAGCTACAGGGAGTGTAGTTTGAATAACTGAATTCGCTTTTTCAAGTTCCCTTGATACCAGCATTTCAAAAGAAAACAAACCAAACAAGGGCAAGGGTTTATAATTCAGATTGAAAAGCTAGTCCATTTTTTTTAAACATTGCTGATCAAATGTATGATATCATAGCCAGATTGGATTGGCTTGGCATTCTGTGATTTTAAAGCATGGAAGCACAGATCTGGCAATTCCAGAACGCCAGGGTGGTAGGTTCCAAAGGGTGATAGTTTTATGCTAGACGCAGTACGTTCAGGTTTCCAAAGGGTGGTAGTTTTATGCTAGACGCAGTACGTTCAGGTTTCCAAAGAACAGCCACAGTTCAAGTTCCCAATATTTGATGAATTCGGTCAGTTCTTGCTAACTCATGCAGGGAATCCATAGTTCAGGAATCTACCCTAAGCCTACATTCTAACCCTAAAACAGAATTGGCCATCAAATATAAAACCCTTGCAGAAAGAATCACATTGCAGAAATTCTTTGCCCGTAGCTCCGCGGATCGACTTCCAAATTGGGTTAAAAAAACCTTCAAACTGAAACCAATTTCATCAAATTTGATGAAGAAAATAGCACTCTACCCAACATGATCGGATCTCGGCCGATCTAGACAGATCTGGGCAACAGAATTAAATTTTCCTACAAAGAACTCCGCACTAAACTCTACCTAAGCCTACATTCTAACACAAACAAAATTGGCCATCAAATATAAAACGCTTTCAGAAAGAATCACATTGCAGAAATTCTTTGCCCGTAGCTTGAAAACAGGATGGCTTACATAAATCATAATGTTGGGAACGGTGGCAGGGATCACATATTAATGCATAATGCTGCTGGTCTAGACCGAGGTTTCTGCTAACACATGCAAGCAACCCATAGTTCAGCAATCTACCCGAAGCCTACATTCTAGCCCTAAAATAGAATTGACCATAAAATACAAAACCCTTTCAGAAAGAATCACAATGCAGAAATCCTTTAACTGTAGCTCCACCGATCGACCTTCAATTTGGATTTAAAAAACCTTCAAACTAACACCAATTTCATCAAATTTGACAGAGAAAATAGCACTCTACCCAAAATGGTCGGATCTGGCCCGATCAAGACAGATCTGGGCAACATAATTGACCATCAAATATAAAAAGCTTTCATAAAGAATCACATTGCAGAATTCTTTGCTTGTAGCTCCGCAGATCGACCTTCAGTTTGGGTTAAAAAAACATTCAATCTGACACCAATTTCATCAAAATTTACAGAGAAAATAGCACTCCCCCCAAATTGCTCGGATCTGGGCCGATCTAGACAGATCTAGTCAACAGAATTGGCCAACAAATATAAAACCCTTTCAGAAAGAATCACATTGCAGAAATTTTTTGCGTGTAGCTTCGCGGATTGACCTTGAATTTGGGTTTAAAAAAGACCTTCGAACTGAAACCAATTTCATCAAATTTGACAGGAAATAGCACTCTACCCAAAATGGTCGGATATGTCCTGATCTAAGCAAATTTAGCCCGTTGGATCAAGCAAATTTGGCCCGTCGGATCTTGGAAAATATGGACGGTCGGATCTGAAAAATATGGACGGTTAGATCTGTTAGATATGGACCGTTGGATCTGACAGATCTGGCCCGTTAGATCTGGAAAATCTGATCCGTCGGATCTTGACAAATCTCGGTCAATCTAGGCCATTAGATCTCCCAGATCTGGACCGTCAGATCTTGACGAATCTTGGCCGTCAGATTTGACATATCTCGCCGTTGATTCATATCTCAGCCGTTGATCTATCCATATCTCAGCCGTTGATTTATCCAAATCTCAGCGAATCTAGGCCGTTAGATCTGGATGATCTGAGCCATTGAATCACACTAGATCTGGGCCGTCAGATATTAACTGATCTGGGCCGTTGGATCTCGTCTGATCTGGGCCGTTGGATCTCGTCCAATCTGGGCCGTTGGATCTCGCCCAATGTGGGCCGTTGGATCTCGTCTGATCTGGGCCGTTGGATCTCGTCTAATCTGGGCCGTTGGATCTCGTCTGATCTGTGCCGTTGGATCTCGCCCAATGTGGGCCGTTAGATCTAGAAGATGTAGGCCGTTAGATCTAACAGATCTGGGTCGTCGGATATGGACAGATCTGGACCGTCAGATATAAGGAAATCTGAGCCGTCAAATATTGGTCAATCTGAACCGTTAAATTTTTGTAAATCTGCGCCGTCAGATCTTGGTCGATCTCGGCCGTCAAATCTAGGCCAATCTGGGCCGTTAGGTCTGGAAGATCTGAACCGTTGAATCAAGCTAGATCTGGGCCGTTGGATCTCTTCCAATATGGACCGTTAGATCTAGTAGATCTGGGCCGTTAGATCTATCAGATCTGGGCCGTCAGATATAGACAGATCTGGACCGTCGAATCTAAAGAAATCTGAGCCGTCGGATATAGGTCAATCTGAACCGTTGAATTTTGGTAAATCTGGACCGTCAGATCTTTGCCAATCTGAGCCGTCGAATCTCTCCAAATCTTGACCGTCGACTCTCGTTAAATCTAGACCGTCAGATTGTAAAACCGTGTGACATCGCAGTGGTTAAGGATCCACGTGAAGGCGCCACATCGGCGGAAAAGGGCTGCATGTAGGATAATTTGAGACTGCAACGTGGCGCGTCTCAAATCTGTTCCAGCTCGTTAGCGCGCATCTCAGATCGATTCCAGTGGGTGCTGATAAACGAATTTATTGGCTACTAACTGCAGAGTTACCACTCCATCCGAACAGTACTGTCCTCGCCGCAGAATTGTCCAAACATTTTGAAGGAGCCGATATAAAGGACTGTGAACGGGAACCTGTCACACAAAAAATTGGTTAGGTACACAACAAAATCCCAGATACCTACATGGCATAAAAAATTCAACGTACGCTTTATCAATAGGAGACAGAGATGGTTTAAATGGACGAATTAAATCGAGTGGAGGAAGAAAGAGTGTATATATATCATGACTGTATATATCACTCGCGTGATAGATGCAACCACTGTATATATGTTGGACTGGACTTATCCTTGCTATATCCCATTATCATCTCAATGCTTTTTCTCATTGTATGTGGACTTTGGAAAAAGAAAATCAAGATACGTAGTCGGCCGCAGAACTGAAGATAAGGCTACTGAAACCGCTTTACACATCAGAAAAAGGTCATCAATTTTTTGCTGTCGAACTCCAAAACCTGATTCCTTCCAACTTTTCTTCTTTGTTTTACTTTTAAATGGCAGCGCACAGCAAGAACGAGGGAGGTGCAGCAAGAAGGAATCTGTAATCTGTTCCACGATTTCAAGGTGATCTTCATAATTTCAAAAATGAGGCTCAACTTTTTTTCAAAGAAAGCATTATAATAAAGAGGAAAGTGAGACATAAGCAGCAAGCTCTATGAGAATAATTTGCTAAATTTGTGGACTTCTTAAAACATTATTAAACACATCAATGTAAGTTTACTGTAAATGGAAACATTTTTAAACTTTTGCAATTATTTAATATAATGGTTGTTTTGAAATTCATCTTGCAAATCTATTACATTGAGATTTTTTCTGTGGACATTTCTAATCATCACCCATTTCCCATTCTTCGAATTGACTCTTCAGTGCCAAGTTGTTAATAACCGTGGGATTTATATATGGTTGGTATGGGCGGTGCTATCTTGGGAATAGTCTCATCATTTGGAGATCAAGATTAATGTGCAGTCAAAATATAGTTTTGTTCTGGAGTTTTAAAATGTAACGCGGGTTTAAATTTGTGATTTAAATGTTTATTAAAAATATTTTTAATATAATTTAAAATTTATATTGTAATTATATTTTCATAATAATTTAGTTTGATTTCCATTTCTAAAAGAAATTTTGCCCAACTCGATGAAAGTTTACTTAATAGTATGAATTTCGAAAGTTTACTTAATAGTATGAATTAATAAGATTTTAACTTTTGATTTTGTAGTTTGTGATTAACTCCCATAAATAATAAATAAAGAAAAAATAATTAGATTATTTTAAAATAATTTTTTAATGTAAATATTATTTTAAAAAATAAAGGGAAAAAATATTTTTCAATTTATTTAATAAAAACCAAAGATAGCTTTTAATTCTGTGTTTTTATGTTGGAACTGGTCTTAGTGGATAATACTTTATTTATAAAAAAAGTTTAAACAAAATTAATCATTACGGTAATTTGGAATGTGAAACAAAGAAATAGAGTTGGAAATAAGTATAAGATAATTGGAAACAAACCAGAGTAAAAATGTTCTACATAATAAACTTTGTTTATGGTTAACCTTGACTTAGAGTGAGTAAATAATGAATAATACTTTATTTATAAAAAGATTTAAACAATTTGGAATTGAAAGTAAATAAAAAGAATTGAAAATAAGTAGAAGAGATTTTTTTTTTTTTTTTATTACACTTCAAAACTTAATAATCAAATAATTCTTATGTTCTAGCCAAACAATTGTGTATTTCATTTTAAAATAGTGTTCCATTTATTTGAGGGAAAAATTTTCATATGCAAATAGGTAAGCCTCTGGTTTACCAATGTGTATTAAGTCAAAGCTTCAGTGAACAACAATAAAATATGATATATTTAACTTTCTTAAAAGGAGGTCTGAAATTCTATCAAACTTTTAAAAAAACACAAATCTCTAGTGTTGCTTGTTGGAATGGTCTTTTTAAGATTAGAAAAGTCACGGGCATGATTCTAAAAGCACAAAGCTAATAAATTACCCTTTTTTAAAGGAATGTTAGAATGGTCTTTTTAAGATTAAAAAAGTCTTTAAAAAAACACAAATCTCTAGTGTTGCTTGTTGGAATGATCTTTTTAAGATTAGAAAAGTCACGGGCATGATTCTAAAAGCACAAAGCTAATAAATTAGCCTTTTTTAAAGGAATGTTAGAATGGTCTTTTTAAGATTAAAAAAAGTCAGGGCATGATTCTAAAAGCACAAAGCTAATAAATTAGCCTTTTTTAAAGGAATGTTAGAATGGTCTTTTTAAGATTAAAAAAGTCAAATGGTACACTCGCATGATTATGAAAAGCACGAAGCTAATAAATTACCCTTCTTTTCGAAGAAATGTTACAAGTCTTCTCCAAGGGGGATTCTATCCTGAAATTCTATCAAACTTTAAAAAAAACAGAAATCTCTAGTGTTGCTTGTTAGAATGGTCTTTTTAAGATTAGAAAAGTCATGGGCATGATTCTAAAAGCACAAAGCTAATAAATTACCCTTTTTTTAAGAAATGTTAGAATGTTCTTTTTAAGATTAAAAAAGTCAAATGGTACACTCGCATAATTATGAAAGCACGAAGCTAATAAATTACCCTTCTTTTCGAAGAAATGTTACAAGTCTTCTCGAGGTGGGATTCTATCCCTCCATGCAAGTCATTTGGGGCTCGCTATGCTATTTGTTAGGAGTATGATCACATTATTCGAAGATGAATGCCCTTAGTCTTAGTTGCATGACTGAGAGCAAATACCATTCGCACCCTCCCTACAAAAAACTACTAATTTTATTTCCATCACTAACTGGTTGTAGTAATAAGCATCAGTAATTGGTTGTAGTAATACAACTACTAATTTTATTTCCATCACTAACTGGTTGTAGTAATAAGCCTTCGATTTGTGAATTTTAAATTAAAAAGACCATAATATCCCTCAACAACTAACCAACTCCAAAAATATAATTCTCCTAAGCCCCTTTGCCTTTCTGCCCTTTCGCCTTTCCCCTAAGCCCCTACGCCCTTTCACCTCTCTACCCCACAACACTAGGTACAAAGAGTAAAATTAGACTACACTAATTCCATATACTCATATCCTTGTAACTATTTCCATATGGCCTAGATTCCACATCAACATATACCAAAGAAAGGTTCTACCACACTTATGTAATTATTTCTCAATAGACTAGATTCCACATCAACATATAACAAAGAAAGATTCTACCACACTCATCCAATTTAGTCTATACTATGTTGAGGCTAGATGACTTGGTACTACTATTTATTTAAGAAGAACCTATCTATTTGGCAATGAAGCTTCCTCATCTCTTGCTCCAATAATTGGGTCTCTCAAAAGGTTGAGGTTTCTCAATTGCTTAACCATTTAAGCATTTCAATTATTTGATTTATAAATTTTATAACTATAAATTAATAATGTTAATATAATTCATATTCTCAACAAAACATGAAAGATTGAAAATTGCTTTTACAAATCATTTTTTATCTTTATATGCTTAAAATATTAAAAATTTGAATCTTCATACATGAATCTCAACAAAATATACCAAAATCTCAACAAAATATGAAAAGTTTTACAATTTATTTTTGCAAGTCATTTTTATTTTTATATACTTAAAATATTAAAGATATAACACTTGTAATATGATATTATAATCCACATCTCAATTGAATATGAAAAATAACTATATAAATTAATATGATATTATAATTCATATTTTGTTTATGATATTATAATTCACATCTCAATTGAATATGAAATATAAGTATATAAATTAATATGATATTATAATTTATATTTTGTTTTATGAAAAAATAGTGAAATTTCCTTTCTGTTCATTTTTATATTCTTGAAATATTAAGAATTTGAATCTTCATACGAAGATCTTAAGAAATAGCGATAATTTGCTTTTACAAGTCATTTTTAATATTTATCTTTATAATATTTATATGCTTAGTTTGAATCTTGAATCTTCATACTTTGAATATTTATCTTTATAATATTAATTTGCTTAATTTGAATCTTCATACCAAAATCTCAAAAAATAGTGACAATTTACTTTTACAAGTCATTTTTAATATTTATCTTTATAATATTTATATGCTTAATTTGAATCTTGAATCTTCATATTTTTAATATTTATATGCTTAATTTGAATCTTGAATCTTCATATTTTTAATATTTATCTTTATTTGGATCTTGAATCTTCATACAAGAATCTCAAAATATGAAAAATAGTGCGAATGCAAGAATCTTAAAATATGAAAAATAATACCGATTTTCTTTTACAAGTCATTTTCGTCTTTATAATTTTTTTATCTTTATAATCTTTTTATCTTTATATGCTTAAGATATTAAAGATTTGAATCTTGTAATGTGATATTATTACTTCATACAAGAATTTTCATACTACTTCAAGGACTTCATATAATCTTGGTGAAACTTCAAAAGTAGAATCCTTCAATCAAACCCAGATACCTGAGAATTGGTACTAGTGAAAAATAATACATGCAAAGTCTAACATAAAAGGTCACCATAAAAATTATGGTCCAAACGCACACTAATTTATGATTTATCTGCTCACGTACAAACTTCTAACATAAAAGGGTCATAATTATAGTCCAAACTCACACTAATTTATGATTTATCTGCTCACATACAAACTTCTAACATAAAAGATCACCATAAAAATTATGGTCCAAACTCACACTAATTTATTATTTATCTGCTCACATACAAACTTCTAACATAAAAAGTCACCATAAAAATTATGGTCCAAACTCACTAATTTATGATTTATCTACTCACATACAAACTTCCATACTTCAAACGCACATACAAACTTCAAATGATATCATGACCATCATAACAATAGTAGTTATGCCAACAAGATTATTAAGTGCCTCTTTTTGGACCGGACAAGATAAATACATGGGTAAAATTAAACAAAGCCACATAATGACTTCTAAAAAATGCAAATAAAGGTAAAATTAAACCAAACCACATAATGACTTCTAAAAATGCAAATAAAGAGGACCTTTTGGAAGGTCTGTTGTTTCGAAGGAATCTGTTCGACAAACGATTTCTTCCAGTAAAACAGTATCCAATTAGTTGGATTGTGTTTTATTCAAAAGATTGTTTCTAAGGAATCTTTCAAGAAACGATTTCTTCCGGTTAAAAACTGTCCAATCAGTTGGACCATGTGTTTTAGTCAAAAGATTGTTCTGGTTGAGGTTCTCCATCCTCAACAGATAGCTGATGCGAATTTCCAGATGACGTTAATGATGAAGGTGATGAATCACTCAAAATACGCTTCTGGGTCTGATGGCTTGGTGACTCTTAGTAAAACAATGGCATGGGGACCCTCAGTAAAACAAACCCTGAAGGCATTAATTAGATGGGCACATATGTGCTCTCTTCAAAAAAAACTTAATATACTTTTCCTGCGCTGGAACAACTCGAACTGGATTTGAGACAATTGTGACTTTGAGAGAATTTCACAAGATAGCTCGGCTTAAAAAAACTTAATATACTTTTCCTGCGCTGGAACAACTCGAAATGGATTTGAGAGAATTTCACAAGATGGCTCGGCTTCAGCTTTTTTTTCAAATACATTATCCACTTAAAAAAATGAAATTAACCTGAATAAGAATAAAGGCAGCGTAGCTTATGTAGATGGAAAAATCTAGAAGAAGTTTCATTTAAACTGAATAAGAATAAAGGCGGTGTAGCTTATGTAGATGGACAAATCTAGAAGAAGTTTCATTTAAACTGAATAAGAATAAAGGCAGCTTAGCTTATGTAGATGGACAAATCTAGAAGAAGCCCAAGATCATAAAGTTAAAACAACAAAAATATTTAAACAACAGTGTAAATTGACCCTGATTTGCTCATTACAACCATGACGATAAACAACAGTCGTGTGATACACTCCATTCTTGGACAATATTCCCTACAGAACCTTTGTGCCCATTTTCGCTGAAGAAAAAATCATTACATATAATAAGGTTGCAATAAGACAGAGATGTCATAGCTATGAAATGGGAAACAACAAATAAGTGGTGACCAGACCAAAATAACTATGATGTGTGACAAATAACCTTCTAACCATAATCACTTAGATGATAAGGAGCTCTACAAAAGAGAGAAAGATATATTGACTTATGTACTGCCATTTAATAAAAATACCCAATTTACGTTAAGAACTCGTAAAAATATGGAATATCCATTTATCTGCAACAGCCGAAGCATGTAGAGCTACCCTGTTATCATGTCTCTATAAACATGAAAGTTACGTAGAGCTACCACGAATTTCCTTACAAAGAACTGTCAGAAAGAATAAACGCAGAATTCGATTCATTCAAACCCAAATACTTCTACATGTCACCCCAGTAATCACACGAAGTAAATGCAAAATAGAGCTCAGCAGGCCATTTATTCAATCTGCACACACGTACATTTATATGCTACAATTTACCAACGAAAGTCGATTTTTTCTGACAATGTTAAGTTTCTATTGCCATTTCTGTGTAATTTGAGTTTTTCAGACAGTTACAATTTGTAGTTGGTATATAGCGTCAGATTTTTTTTCCTTGGTTTTATGGACAGAGCGCTTCCGCCTATAGTAAATCCACATCCAAAAGGTACTGAAAGTGGGAGTCACAGGGGGCTTTTCTGAGGCGCTGCGACGGGTGAAAGCAACAAAAGTATGTGATTACCTCGTGATTTCTTCATAACCCAGGTGCAAACTAAGCAAATCATCTATTATTCGTCACTGTAATGTTTTTCGTGATGGCATCGAGGTTGATATTTTGGGCAATGTCCTGTTGAAGAATTTATGGGGTTGGTTCCTTCCTATCTTGCTACTAGAGGATGAAGCAGTAAACTTGAAAAGCTTGTTGTTTCATGTTAGGGTGTTCTTTATTAGCTTTGTTGATTTGTTATTTTGTCTCAGGGCATCTAAATTGGCTTTGGCTTGGTCCTGTATCATTCCTACACTAATCAACTTTTCTACCTCGAAAGGAGTTCCAATAAACCAAAGACAGAGGTATCAACCCTCTTAATAAGAACTTGGATCACCATAATGAAATACATTATTTTTATAATCTACTATTATATATCGCATTAGATTGGGGATTTGGTAAAATTATATTTCTTTTCATGGAGGCTGAGTAGGGATTTGGTAAAATTATATTTTTTTTTAAGGGAGGTTGAGCTAGGTGAAGGTTGGTGTTGGATCACCACAATGAAGTATATTATTTTTTGCAATAAATCTACTAAATCTACTATCATACATCACATTAGATTGATTGGGGATTTGATATAATTATATATTTTAAAATCTACTATTATACATCACATTAGATTGATTGGGGATTTGATATAATTATATATTTTAGAAAGGTTGAGCTAGGTGAAGATTTATGAAGAGGTGGAACACTCCTATGGACTCTCATCCTCAACCCAAGAGGGTTCAACGACTACAACAACGTCTTTCTATGTGAGTTTCTTCTAACACCTACAACACCATCCTACCATGTGAGTTGCTACAACACCTATTTCTATGTGAGTTGCTTCTAACACCTACAACATTGTCCTACTATGTGAGTTGCTACAACACCTATTTCTATGTGAGTTGCTTCTAACACTTACAACACCGTCCTAGTATGTGAGTTGCTACAACACCTACAACAATGTACTATGTGATTCGCTACACCGTCCTATGGATTAGCTCTGCCCATCTATCCTCTGCATTGCTTTGTTCTATGGACATCTAAAGATCTCTTTAACTTACCAATGATTCCATTCTCATCTCCAGCCATTGCCACAGGATTTCTATATGTGAAGTTTATTCCGAGGTAAAGTGAAACAGGTGTAAAAGTGTGGTGGTTTCATATGGACATCTAAAGATCTCTTTAACTTACCAATGATTTCATCCTCGTCTTCGGTTTCCATTGCCAGAGGATTCTATAGGTGAAGTTTATTCTGAGGTAAAGTGAAACAGGTGGTAAAGTGAAACAGGTGTAAAAGGGTGGTGGTTCAAAATATGAAAGTTTTCTAGTTTTGCTCAGTTCAGTTTTCTTTATTTCAATCTAAGAGGAATCAAACATTTTCAGAGGTAAAAAGTGGTGACTTTGATCGAGATTGTGTTAAGAGAATTTATCTTAGTGGTAGAATGAGTTAGTGAATTTATCTTAGTTGTAGAATGAGCTAATTAGTCATGAATTAGTGTCGCTTTATCAAAGCTATTCGTTAGTGTTTGTCTAATAAAATAACAAGTAAGTTAGGACTAGATCAAAACCTAACTTATTTTTACTTACTTCTACTAACAAATACCATTAAATGATCCAACAATTCAACAAGATGAATATATCAATAAATACAGTGATACTTCGAGACCCAGAGCACAGACTGAGATAATGTGGAATTTGTAAGAGGAATACAACAATAAATACAGTGATACTTCGAGACCCATGAAAGAGCGCAAACACTGGATAATGTGGAATTTGTAATTAATCAGATTGAAACACTACTTTCAAGAGTGAGATTGGCATTTCGCTTTACTTTGACTACAACAAATGCTTCCATTGGCAGATTAGGGCTTCCAGACTTTTCAATTATTATTATTGATACAAATGACATTTGTACCATTCAAGAGTGAGATTGGCATTTCATTTTACTTTGACTACAACAAATGCTTCCATTGGAAGATTAGGACTTCCAGACTTTGCAATTACTATCATTGGTACAAATGCCATTGGAAGATTAGGACTTCCAGACTTTGCAATTATTATCATTGATACAAATGACATTTGTACCATTGATGGGGTGGTTTGAAATAGAGGAATGTATTCGTCATCTTGATTTCATAGTCCAGGAACAATGGAAAAAATTAATGAAAATCTAACTATAAGTACAAAACACACATTAGAGCACAAAGACCAGGATACTGTGGAATTTGTAGTTAGTCAGATTGAGACACTTTCAATTTCATTTTACTTTGACTACAACAAATGTTTCGATTGGCAGATTAGGACTTATAAACTTTGCAATACAAATGACCTATGTGCCATTGAAGGGGGAAGTTGAAATCAGAAGAATGTATTCGTCATCTTGGATTCATAGTTCACGAACAATGAAGAAATCAATGAAAATCTATCTATAAATACAAATGCACATTGAAAGAGGCAATACTTCTCAGGGTCTTCTCACAACGAGCTGTCTCACAAGGCTGCGGGTGCAATCAGGAAAATTAAAGGGTTATTGTTTACATTGTGATGCCAATTTGCCCTGGAGGTGTCCCTACCATTGCAGTTGTGCAGAAAAATTAAAGGGTTGTTTACATTGTGATGCCAATTTGCCCCGGAGGTGTCCCTACCATTGCAGTTGTGCTGAAAAACGGGTGCAATCAGGAAAATTAAAGGGTTATTGTTTACATTGTGATGCCAATTTGCCTTGGAGGTGTCCCTACCATTGCAGTTGTGCAGAAAAATTAAAGGGTTGTTGTTTACATTGTGATGTCAATTTGCCCTGGAGGTGTCCCTACCATTGCAGTTGTGCAGAAAAATTAGAGGGTTGTTGTTTACATTGTGATGCCAATTTGGCCTGCAGGTGTCCCTACACATTTGTCCCTACCCATGCAATTGTGCATGAAATACTTTTCTGTAATGTACAATAACTAGTCTAATCCCCACTTCCTATCTAAGCTTGCTACGAACCTAAACTTTCTACCTTTTAAGGGTTCTCCCGCCTTCTGGAAGCTCAAACCACCTTCTCCATTCAAAAGCCAGGAACATCAATAACATCTGAGAACACAACACCAAATAAATAGGATATAGGATATCTTAGAATAAACACATAGTGATCCCCTTTACGGATACTTAAAGAAAACACTATTAGCAATCAAATGCATTGAAGACACTCAGGAATAAAATGCATTCAAGTCGTTTGCAGCTCAACCTTGAAATATATATAATTTTTCACTAGCTTGATTTTTAAGTTAAGTGGAACAAATCATGACACTCTTTTAATCCGAAACTTCAAATTCCATAAAATCTAGACATATAGAACTGTTAAAGAAGTCCACTGTAGGGAGAAAACACTGTTAGCAATAAAATGCATTGAAGACACTGTCAGGTTTGCAGCTCAACCTTGAAATATATATAGTTTTGCACTAAATTGATTTTTAAGTTAAGTGGGAAAAATCATGACACTCTTTGAACCAAAACTTCAAATTCCATAAAATATAGACATGTAGAACTGTTAAAGAAGTCCACTGTAGGGCTACTATTGAGAGCTAGTTATGAAGATACTCGGTTCATTTATTTCACAATGTATTAATTTTAAAGTACAGAAACATTATTTGCTCAATGTATTAATTTTGAAGTACAGGAACATTATTTGCTATATTTGTGTTAGCACGAAGGGCACACAGTGCTGGGCCCAACATAAATATATGGTTTATGGTGCAATTTAGAATATCCAAATTGCTGACCAGCATAGAAACTGATTTTGAAGTACAAGAACATTACTTGTATTAGCACAAAGGGCAAACAGTCCTGGGCCCAACATTTGTATTAGCACGAAGGGCACAGTGCTGGGCCCAACATAAATATGTGGTTTATGGTGCAATTTACAATATCCAAATTGCTGACCAGTATAGAAACTAAGTTTAAAGTACAGGAACATTACTTGTATTATCACAAAGGGTACACAGTGCTGGGCCCAAAATAAATATGTGGTTTATTGTGCAATTTACAATATCCAAATTGCTGTCCAACATAAAAACTAACTGGGAAAGAAAACCAGTCTATTGGGGGGCAATATTGTTTTTACAGGCTAAACATTGGATCCAAGAACTGTTAGACATAAATAAGAATTGTTACACTTGAATATGAAGATGCCACTAGAACCGAATAAGAGATGGGAAGACGATGAGGATCCTCAGAGTTTGTTTGTGATTGATGATAAACTTCTGCTATGTCCTTCAATTTCTGAAGTGGGCTTGCAAATCTGATTTGATAGGAACAGCCCAAAAAACATTGCTATGATGTCCTTCGATTTCTGACTTAGGTTGAATCATTAGACCTGATGTCCTTCGATTTCTGACATAAGTTGAATCATTAGACCTGAATATGATGATGCCACTAGAACTGAATGAGGGATGTGAAGACTGAGAATCCCCAGAGTTTGTGATTGATGATAACCCTGTACTATGATGTCCTTCGATTTCTAAGAACAGCCCAAAAAGACATCTATGCCATCTTTTTAAAGCTCCTTTGCTTAATTCATCGCCTATATTAGTGTTTTGGACTATTGTGGCAGACAAAATTTACCAAGTATTACTTTTGAATGGAGATAGGTAGGGAGAAAACACTGTTAGCAATAAAATGCATTGAAGACACTGTCAGGTTTGCAGCTCAACCTTGAAATATATATAGTTTTGCACTAAATTGATTTTTAAGTTAAGTGGGAAAAATCATGACACTCTTTGAACCAAAACTTCAAATTCCATAAAATATAGACATGTAGAACTGTTAAAGAAGTCCACTGTAGGGCTACTATTGAGAGCTAGTTATGAAGATACTCGGTTCATTTATTTCACAATGTATTAATTTTAAAGTACAGAAACATTATTTGCTCAATGTATTAATTTTGAAGTACAGGAACATTATTTGCTATATTTGTGTTAGCACGAAGGGCACACAGTGCTGGGCCCAACATAAATATATGGTTTATGGTGCAATTTACAATATCCAAATTGCTGACCAGCATAGAAACTGATTTTGAAGTACAAGAACATTGCTTGTATTAGCACAAAGGGCAAACAGTCCTGGGCCCAACATTTGTATTAGCACGAAGGGCACAGTGCTGGGCCCAACATAAATATGTGGTTTATGGTGCAATTTACAATATCCAAATTGCTGACCAGTATAGAAACTAAGTTTAAAGTACAGGAACATTACTTGTATTATCACAAAGGGTACACAGTGCTGGGCCCAAAATAAATATGTGGTTTATGGTGCAATTTACAATATCCAAATTGCTGTCCAACATAAAAACTAACTGGGAAAGAAAACCAGTCTATTGGGGGGCAATATTGTTTTTACGGGCTAAACATTGGATCCAAGAACTGTTAGACATAAATAAGAATTGTTACACTTGAATATGAAGATGCCACTAGAACCGAATAAGAGATGGGAAGACGATGAGGATCCTCAGAGTTTGTTTGTGATTGATGATAAACTTCTGCTATGTCCTTCAATTTCTGAAGTGGGCTTGCAAATCTGATTTGATAGGAACAGCCCAAAAAACATTGCTATGATGTCCTTTGATTTCTGACTTAGGTTGAATCATTAGACCTGATGTCCTTCGATTTCTGACATAAGTTGAATCATTAGACCTGAATATGATGATGCCACTAGAACTGAATGAGGGATGTGAAGACTGAGAATCCCCAGAGTTTGTGATTGATGATAACCCTGTACTATGATGTCCTTCGATTTCTAAGAACAGCCCAAAAAGACATCTATGCCATCTTTTTAAAGCTCCTTTGCTTAATTCATCGCCTATATTAGTGTTTTGGACTATTGTGGCAGACAACATTTACCAAGTATTACTTTTGAATGGAGATAGATAATAAGGTAACAGAGACTTTTCCTCCCAACACTTTTAGTCAGTCTATCGGTGTATTTCATGCTTCAGAGCAAATTTTCTTTCTTGAGGATCGACCTTAATCATGGCTTTTTCTTTCTTGAAGCTCGACCTTGATCATGGCCTTGCAGTGACAGTTTACTGCACCGTCCCAACTCCTCTTCCTACCACTTATCTTAATTTGCATCATTGATATTTGTTTTACTACAAGTCTTGAGTTTGTCAAAGTTCCCATCCATTCCCATGCTGCTTTGGAACAATTCTCTGTGTTCCCTTGCCCTCCATTCCCATCATTGATTGTTGTTTTTCTACAAGTCTTGAGTTTGTCGAAGTTCCAGTCCATTCCATGCTCTGCTCTGGAACAATTCTCTGTGTTTCCTTGCCCTCCATTCCCATTAATCAACATGCTGCTTTGGAACAATTCTGTGTTCCCTTGCCCTCCATTCCCATCATTGATTGTTGTTTTTCTACAAGTCTTGAGTTTGTCAAATTACCAATCCATTTCCATGCTGCTCTGGAACAATTCTTTGTGTTTCCTTGCCCTCCATTCCCATCAAGTTGCTTAATAGCGACAGCCTGCGCATAATGAATAAGCACAAACTTGGAAAAATAAATATATGAAAAGAACTAAACTAAACATAAACAATAGGTCAGATCAATTGCCTATCGCCATAGAAGTATTATGTAAACAATGTTCAAATCCTCGAGGGTCAGCCAACCAAAAAATCCTAAACAAATAAAAAATGTCACCATAGTAAAATAGGTTTGTAATTACTACCTTTGAATGGAGATATGTTAGCAAAAGCTTTTTTGCATTTAGCATCCAATCCATTTTTTCCTCTCAACCCTTTAAGTATGTGTATTTCATGTTCACTGCAAATTTTCTTTCTTCTTTCTTGAGGATCAACCTTGATCATGTCCAGTGATGGTTTTACTGTAGTGATCTTTTTACTGCACCATCCTAACTCCTCTTCCCACCACTTATCTTAGTTTGCATCATTGTTGTTTTTTTTTTACAGGTATCGAGTTTGTCAAAGTTTCCAAAGTTTCCATGCTGCCTTGGTACAACTCTCTGCAACTCCATTCCCGTCAAGTTGTTGACAACCTCTATACAATGAATACGCACAAATTTACAAACATAAATATATAAAAGCAGTTAAACTAACAAGGGTAAAAAAATAAAAAAGTGGGATAGCTTACCACAAACCTTAGTATCAGGGATAAATATAACTTCTGAAAAGTACAAAGCTTAGCAACCACACACAAAATTGAGGCAAACTTGGGTGCTTAGAATCCTCGATATAGTTAGATCAGCCCGAAATTGAAAAGGTCATACGTTCAACATGGTTCAATTTGCTTGTCACGTTGCCCTTTAGTGTCGATTCAATGAATCCAGAAATACAAAGGTAGAGTGAGTATGACCAATAGACGGGGCTAAAGATAGCAATGGTATATGGGGAGGGTGACCAATGATGGGCAGAGGTGAAGTAGGTAGTATCCCTGTCTTTGATCTCCTGCCTGACATGCACGCAGTGGGACATTTACGGTCAAAGGAACAAGATATAAGGAACTAAGGTCCAAAGCCTCCAAAGCAATTAAAGTTTGGACAAAGCATTGGATGGGACAAGAACAAAGCCTGGTCCTACACATGGCAAGATATAACAATAATTCATTTCTCTTTTTAAAAATAATTGCAACAAATGACAATATTCATTTATATTTTTATATCTTAACAGGAACATAAAGCACATATATTGTTCCAAAAGCTTAAATGTTGACCTTTGCTTGTGCTTCTGTTAGTTTTAGAGAAGCTTCAGCCTTCAGGGCTTTAGTCTCATGTTTCTGTGGCCCTCTTCAAAAGTCTAATTTGCGAGGGCTTACAGTGACGGTTTACTGCACAGTCCCAACTCTTCTTCCTACCACTTATCTTAATTTACATCATTGATTGTCATTTTCAAGTCTTGAGTTTGTCAAAGTTCCCATGCATTTCCATGATGTTCTGGCACAATTCTCTGTTTCCTTGCCCTCTATTCCAATCAAATTGCCTAATAGCAACAACCTGTGCGCAATGAACAAGCACAAACTTGGAAAAATAAATATATGAAAAGAATTGAACCAACCATAAACAAATAAAAAATGTCACCAAAATAGGTCTGTAATTACTACCTTTGAATGTAGATATGCTAACAGAAACTTGTGTATATAGCATCCAATCTATGTATTTCATGTTCACTGCAAATTTTCTTTCTTCCTTCTTGAGGCACAACCTCGCTCATGGCTTGCAGTGGTCATTTTACTGCACCACCCCAACTCTTGTTCCTACCACTTATCTTACTTTGCCTCATTGATTGTAGGAAATCATTGACTGTTGTTTTTCTACAGGTCTCAATTTTGTCAAAGTTTCCATGCTTCCCTGGCACAACTCTCTGCAACTCCATTCCCGTCAAATTGTTGACAGCCTGTGCACAATGAATAAGTGAAAACTTAGAAAAATAAATATATGAAAGAAAACAAACTAACAATGGTAAAAAAAAAAACAAGTGGGCTAGCCTTGGTATCATGGATAAATATAACTTCTGAAATGTACAAAGCTTAGCAACCAAAATAAGAGTCACAAATGCTTGCTGCCATACAAAATTGAGGCAAAACCCGGGGCTTATATTTCCCAGTATAGTTAGATCAGCACCGAAACGGAAGAGGCCATACATTTAACATGTTTCAATTCGCTTGTCAGGTTGCCCTTTATTGCTGCTTCAATGAATCCAGAGATAAAAAGGCACAATGAGTATGATAAATGGGCAGGGCTAGAGATAGCAATGGTATATGGGGAGGGTGACCAATGATGGCAAGAGGTGAGGTACGTAGCATCCCTGTCTTTGATCTCCTGCCCAAACTACATGCAGTGGAACATTTACGGTCCAAGGAATCGAGACCCCAAGCCTCCAAGCAATAAAAGTTTGGACAAAGCATTGGTTGCTACAAGAACAAATCCTCATCCTACACATGGCAAGATATAACAATAATTCATTTTTATTTTCAAAAATAATTGCATCAAATGACAATATTCATTTATATTTTAGTCTTTACAGGAGGAAAAAGCACATATATTGCTCCAAAAGCTTAAATGTGGACCTGTGTTTCTGTTAGTTTTATAGAAGCTTCAGTTCTTTAGTCTTGTGTTTATGTAGCCCCAAAATCTTCAAAAGTCTAATTTACGAGCCCTTTGCGAGCCCTTGAAACCTAATGTAAAAATATAGAACATAGTGAATAAAGTCTTCACAGTTCCATAGTTTACCACCAGTGTGTGCTTTCTTTTCATCTTGTTTCTCTTCACATGATTTCTCTTCTATGGTCAATGCTTTCCATTGCTTTCCATTTAGTTCTTATAAAAGCTCCCATATCCTTGAAAATCGTATTTGGATTCTCATATTTCACCAATTGGTGATAATAACATAGTGAATTGGAGCATATAATTAAAATGAACATTCTTAAAAAAAAACATGTGAAGCATTCATATAATAGAAATCAAAGTCTTTCTTATAGAAGTAAATCAGAAGGCCATCAAATATTTTGTTCGGTTTACAATAGACTAGAGCATTATATGACAATGGGGAAATGCATTTTTTCTATGTGCATGTGATGATATGATGGAGTACTGAAGTTTTTAAGGAATCTAAATTTCCTTCAAGCCTAATATCGTAAGAAAGACAACGATCAAGCATAAGGGCACCACTCTCAAAAAAAAATTTGGTTAATAACTTAATTCCCTTTAGAATAAAAACAATTAGCATTTGGTTTCCTTCAACATCGACCATTGTTTGCTAGTAAGACCCACTTGAGTCCATTGTCCTTGGGGGAACAATATATGCTGAAGAAGGTCTCTTTGGCCTGTTTGGACCACTTCTTCATAGGAGTCCATCAAAACCCTATTTAGTGATTGTCATGACAGTCCTGAACATATTGTCTACAAATGCCTCGTGCCTTCTTTGACTAAACGAACTTCTGGGAGGAGGATAGAGAGAAGTGTTGGGAACCAATGGGGTAAGGACCTGCTTACGCCTCCACTAAAGCCATTAAGGGTCAGCTGAAGGTGTGTCTCTTGATCCTCTGAATGTTCACGCACTGCCTCAATGCCCTGCTCCCACCTTATTGTTGGAACTTAAGAGATCAATTTTGGTTGATTTCCATATTCTTGACTAAAAAAATCAATAATGAACTGGAAAGAATCAATCGTGCCAAGTCTGAACTCTGAGCATTGATTTGTCGCAGTAGTGGGCACGGCGTTGCGACTGCTTGTTCGCACGTATTGTAAGCGATAGTGGGCATGAAGCTATACCTGCTTGTGCGCAGAAGGTGGCCATTAACGGAGGCGAACTATTCTCAGCGGTAATGCCCTCCAACATGGCCTGAAACTCCACTATGCCAATTGTTATCTGCGCTAGTACAGATGTCAGATTGTCATTCGAAGGAGGGCAACAAAAATAGGCATATGCCTATGAGTGTAATCAAAATAAACAAGTAGGATAGCTTAGCACAAACCTTTGTATCGTGGATAAATTTTCAAATGTACAAAGCTAGTGACCAAAATAAGAGTCACAAATGCTTACTCCCACACAAAATTGAGGAAACAACAATAATTCATTTCTACTTTCAAAAATAATTGCAACAAATGACAATATTCATTTGTATTTTTAAAGTCTTTGACAACTAGAGAGCACATATATTGTTCCAAAAGCTAAATGTTCACCTGAGTTTTTGATAGTTTTAGAGAAGCTTTAGATCTTTAGTCTCATGTTTCTGTAGCCCCACAACTTTTAAAATTCTAACTTGCGAGCCTTTGAAACCCAATAGAAAAATATATAACATAGTGAATAAAGTATTTATAATTCCATAGTTTACCCATCAGTGTGCTTTCTTTTTCATCCTTATGTTTCTCTTCACATGATTTATTCTCTTATATGTTCAATGCTTTCCATTTAGTTTTCAAAATGGCTACCATATCCTTGAAAATGGTATTTGGATTCTCATATTTCACCTATTGGAAATATAACTGAATGAATTGGAGCACTTAATTAAAATGAGCATTCTTAAAAAAACATGTGAAGCGTTCATATAATAGAACATAATGAATTGCAAATCGCAAGCCAAAAGCCCCATTTAAGTTTAACTCGACCTGGCACAAGAATGAGGAGTATACCAAAATGGTCATTGATTATTGGAAATCACTTCCCCCTGCTCCTAGACAGTCACACACTGAATGTTTTGCTAAAAAACTTCTCTGCCTCAAGCACAAAACAATTGACTGGGCCAGAGAAAAAAGAGTAAGGGATGATCACCTCCTTAATGATTTTGAATTTGAACTTGCTAATCTGGTTGGAGCGGATGGTCGGGTATTTGAATCTGCGGAAGAAAAAGATCACCTGATCAAACTTGAAGCAGAGAGGAACAAAATCCTAAAGGACAAAGAGGAAACCTAGAGACTCAGGAGTCAAGCCATTTGGCTTCAATCTGGGGATGATTATATACAAAGTTTTATCATCAATTTTCAAATGGTCGACGGGCCATCAATATTGTCTAGAATTTGGAGGATGATTTTGGATACTGGGTACAATCATTGAATCATCTGGCCACTCTCAGTACCTCTCATTTCAGTGGGCTCTACAAAGCACCACAGGAAACTACTCTTGCTGAGATTATCAAAGTGGCAGGGGTGTTTCCTAGATTTGTCAATCATGAAGCTGTAGAGGATCTCATCAAGCAAATATCTATGGGCGAATTGGAAGGCACCCTCAAATGAATCAAGAAAGACAAGAGCCCTAGACCAGAAGAATGGCCAATAGAATTTTATCTTGCCTTTTTTGAAGTACTTGGCAATCATCTGCTTCAAGTTATTGAAGAATGCCAGGTAAGTGGCCGAATGTATGATGCATTTAATTCACCCTTCATTGCCCTTATTCCCAAATCTGACTCCCCTCTGACCTTCAATGACTTTAGGCCCATCTCTCTTTGCAATTGCATATATAAGATCATAGCCAAAATTATTGCCAACTACCTTAAACCTATTTTATCTGAGCATATCTCTCCGAAACAGTTTGCCTTCCTTAATCATCGTCAGATTCATGAAGTTGTCGGCACCACCAAGGGGG
>APFE031502370.1:0-27729 GCA_000404065.3 Pinus taeda | reverse complement strand
ATTTATAAAACAAAATGTAAAATAAATATTTACATATTTTAATATCTAAGCAATGAAATTGACCAAGGATATATTTCTAACTGTAAGTTGAAATGAATCAAAACTCGAACCATTGGAAATTTAACAACAAAATGAAACCAATGAAGCAATTAAAAACAAAAACTAAGAAAAGTGAAAATCACCCAAAATAAGGCAAACTAAAAGATTCTACGGGTGATATTAGCCAAAATTTACATAGAGGGCCTCATAATTTCAAAGAAAGTAATGGAGGTTGTTGAGGCCTCAATAGTAGGTGAACTAGGATCAATATTATGCACATATATGGAAGAAAGGGAAATCGATATGGAAACAATAAGAGATGAAGGAAAATTCAAGATAACATGAGGTTTATACGACTCAGGGGAAGGAGAAAGTTCATTAAATTGAACATCTTGATGAATGATAACACCTTGGGTAGATAAATCAAATAACATGTAAGCTTTAAAATCCTCACTAACTCCAATGAAAATATATTTGTGAGACTTTGACCCTAAATTATTTTTATTTTTCTTAGGAATATGGGTATAACATTGATTTCCAAATATTTTAAAGTTACCTATGTCAGGCTTTCTTCCATTCCATTTTTGTTCAGAATAACCTACAAAATTTCTTTAGTAAAAACTTGATTTAAATCATAAGTAGCAAAACAAATGCCTTAAGTCCAAAACCTTTTGTGTAATCCTAAAGAATAAAGCATACATTTAGCCATTTTAATCAAAGTTTTATTTTTCTTTTCAACTACCCCTTTTTGTTGATGTGTATAAGGAATAACCTTTTTATGTTGAATACCATGCCTAGATAAATATGTAGTAAATTTATTTTTAGTGAGTGAATTCCCCCCATTATCAATTCTCAATGTTGTATTAATTTTACTAGATTCATTTTCAACCATGGATTTAAATTCTCAAATTTTACCAAAGGTTTTACTTTTATGTTTCGAAGAATAACCCCAAGATTTTTTTGTTATAATCATAAATAAAATAAGAAATAGACAACACGAGAGAATGAATGAATTTCAAGTAGACCACATATATCACTTTCAACTAATTGATTTTTATTTAGCACACCAAGCTTTACCTTTATCAAACATTTCCATATGATTCTTATGAAGCACACAACCTTCAAAAACACCTTTAATGTAAGAAATAAGAGGTAAACCAAGTACCATTTTAGATAAGATTTGCATTTCTATCATAATTAAAGTTACCTAATGTTTCACGCCATAATTTACTTAGTTCATCAACATGAGAAACACATGAATAAAATGGACGGTTTTTAGTTGAATGAGAACCAATAAATTCATATAAACCATAATCATAATCAATAGGAGCATAAGAAACTAGTTTAAAATTATGTTTGATATATCTAAGAACATATTTATCTTGCCATGATTCATATTTATATCCTTCTTGACATGCACAATAAATAGAAAACAAATTGATGGGCATGCCTTGAACATGAAAAACATCTTCGAGTGTACCATTAGGAACTTTAACATTACCTATAGAAAAATTTTGCGATGTGTGTTTTTGAGTGTCATAAGAAGAAAACATTGAAGCAATTACATACATATCGTTAGCACTATAATCCATGATACATTCAACAGAGGAAGAATACTTACCTAGTTGAACAGAATAGACACAAATAAGAAGTTGTTGTTCAGTGAAGGATTTATTCTTAGCTTTAGCAAGATCATGTCTCCATTTAAAACAAATTTGTTCAAGGTGGTCGGTTTTTCCACAATACTTACAAGGATTAAACACTTTCTTTTTAATAGCATCATCACAAGCATGATTAGAAGAATGTTGGGAATATTCTTTAGTATGTGATTTAGGATTTTTATTAAGATTATTTTTATTATGTGTCATTAGAGCTTTGTTAGGAGTTAATTGTCGTGAAGCAATCAACCTTCCTTGCTCATGGATCAAGCCTTTACAAAAAAATTCAAAGCTAGGTGTCATATATCCTTTTGACATCTCAATTGATCTATTCTTAGTTTGGATGAACATATAAAAATAATAAGGCAATTTTTTCTTTACAAAAAATATTGGGGTTGTATCAATTTTCTTGTAATCTTAGCCATATTTATATAATTTTTCATCTAGTGTTTTAAGTTCAACAAGAAACAATATTATCCTATCAAAATATTTAGGATTTAACTCATCAATTTTCTTTTCAAGGTAGTATGCATATACATCATCAGAGTTATTAAATAAATAAGCTAAAGTACTCCATACTTCAATCGGGCTATTTTCAGCCTCAATATGTATTTGACACTATCTAAAATTGTTTAACTAATGAGTCTTCTTTCTTGATCACCTTATTCTTCTCATATAGCCAATTTTTTAGCATCAATATGTTTCTTATGTTCACCATTAACTAACTGGCATATATTCTTACTCCTAATAACATTAATTATCTTTCTCTTCCATGGAAGATAGTTAGGACCCACTAACTTGGGAACATAAGCTATTTTTGAAGTGATTATGATGAATAAAACAAGAAACTAAACCCTAAAGAAAAAAAAGGCTAGAAGCTTATGATTAGAAGAAAAGTTGATTAAATTTTTTTTCTTACCTATGAGGAATCTAGAAGTAACTTAACCTTAGTATGATTTTCCATAGAGATTATGGGCTGCAAATATTTTTGAGTCTCATAATTCTCATCTTTGCACATCCTTTTTGGCATCATTTCACAACCTTTCCCTTGATTTTTAATCCATATCCCGCTTTTTTGTAATCATGTTTTATTCCATTTTAACGTTTATATGTGGGATTATGCTTAATATTTTCCAATGCATTTATTTTGGAATTTTAAGTGAATATATGGCTAAATATTAGGAAAAAATATATATTCTAACATATACTTGAATAATGGACGAGTTTGGTGATGTGTACCAGTAAAATTGGAGATTCCAAAAATGCTAAATTTTAGCATGAAGGCTTAAATTCGAATTTATTCTTCAACCTTTGGAGATTTATCATGAATTTGGGATGATTACTTAAGCATATTGGATAAAGAAAGATCATGGAAGATTTATTATCAAATATATTGGAGATATTTATGATAATATATTTAGAAAAACAACCGAACGGGTAGTCAAAGTCTAGCCAGAAGATTGGACCGTTTCATCATCAAAGAGGCTTTCCATAACATCCATCCCCGGTCTAGGCAATGGGTTGGAAACGGGGGTATCTCGGATCATAGGCCTATTTATCTAGAAGTGGGAGACTGGAGCCCTAAAATCACAGCCCCTTTCAAATTCAACGCTACCTGGCTTTGGGACCATTCCTACATCAAGCTAGTCTCGGATTTCTGGAAATCACATCCAATCTCTGAGGAGGAGGACCCAGAAAAAGGATTTGTTAAAAATCTCTCTGAAATAAAGGGCCTTTCCAGAGCTTGGGCTCACAAGAAAAGAGAACAGGAAGACTTACTCCTCACCCAGGCCGAGAAGGCCATTGCTGATCTAGAAGCACAGTCAGATGGAACTTTCTTCTCTCTGGATCAGAAAGCTTACTATGAACAAATTTCCAAACAGAGGACACAAATTCTCAGGGACAGAGAAGCTTGTTGGCAACTTAAGAGCCTAGCGATCTGGGTAAAGGAGGGTGACGAAAATACTAAGTTCTTTCATCATTTCGCCAACGGGCAGAAAGCTATCAACACCATCTGGGAGCTTCAAAATGATCAAGGGCATCAGGTCCACACATCCAGAGAGTTGGCTTCTTTGGCCACCTCACATTTCAAGAGCATATATGTGGCCCCGAGGGAAGCCAACATGCTAGAGGTCATGAGGATAGCCGAGCTCTTCCCTAGATTCGTGGATGCAGGGGACGAGTAGGAGCTCATCAAGGAAGTATCTCTGGGGGAGCTTGAGGCCACCATCCATGGCTTTCAAAATGACAAGAGCCCATGGCCCGACGGCTGGACCATTGAATTCTTTTTAGCTTTCTTTGACATTCTAGGTCTGGACCTCCTCAAGGTCGTGGAGCAGAGTAATCTTGCAGGCAATATTCCCTCGGCAATCAAATCCACATTTATCGCCCTAATCCCCAAAACCGACAAGCCCGACTCTTTCAATGATTTTTGGCCCATCTCATTATGCAACTTCCTCTACAATATCATTGCCAAAATCTTGGAAAATAGGCTCAAGCCTATCCTCTCAGCCCACATTTCCCCTGAACAGTTTGCTTTCCTCCAGCATCGTCAGATTCACGAAGCCATTGAAACTGCCCAAGAACTCCTCCACTCTGTTCATTGCAAGAACTTGAAAGGTATGATCTTAAAAGTGGACATGTCCAAAGCTTTCAATCGTGTAAACTATCTCTATATCCTCCTGCTCCTTACGCATTTGGGATTCCCTTACAAGTTCATAAAATGGATCATGAGTTGTATTACAGATGTGTCATATAGTGTCCTTCTCAATGGAGCTCCCACCCCTTTTTTCTTGGCAGAGAGGGGTCTCAGGTAGGGGTTCCCTCTCTCACCCCTAATCTTCCTTCTCATCATGGAGGGGCTCAACAAATCGATCGGGGCTGAACACAAAAGGGGCAGATTAGTGGGGATAAAAATGATGGACAACTGTTTCCTTACTCACCTCCTGTTTGTGGACGACGTGCTTATTTTCTTGAATGGCAGCATTGGAGACTCTACAACTTTACAACATGTTTTTGATCTTTTTCAGAAGGCTACAGGCATGATCATCAACATTCACAAGTCTACCCTAACAGAAATAGGTTGTTCTCAGCTGGAAGTTCTTTTCACACTGCGCCGCTTTCCCTTTGCCCTACGGCCTCTGGAGGACGGGCTGAAATACTTAGGCTTCTGGCTGAAACCATCAGGCTACAAAATGGCAGACTGGATCTGGCTCTTAATGAAGGTAGAGAAGAGGTTGAATGCTTGGTACAACAGATACCTCTCTCGGGCAGGTAGACTTACACTCATAAAAGCTGTCCTGGAAGCAACTTCGGTATATTGGATGACTCTAGCTTGGATCTCAAGGGGAATCCTATCCAGATTACAAAAAATTGTAGCAGTTTCCTCTGGAAAGGAAACAAGTAGGGAAATCTCTTCGCATGGGTTAAATGGGACATAATTGCCAGACCAAAGAGATGGGGGGGATGGGGCATTAAAAAGTTAGATCTATTTTCCAAAGCCTGGCTACAAAACTAGGATGGCAGCTCATAGCCTCTCATAGCCTCTGGTCCAAAGTTGTCTATGAAAAATACATCTCCCTTGAAAACATCTTGGACTAGATTTGGAGGGATCAGAGGGCACCAGGTAGCCAGTCAAACATATGGAAATCAGTCCTAACCTCCCTCCCCCTTATTTGGGATGGTCTAACCTGGCGAATTCACCAGGGGTCCGCAGTTCGTATAGGTGTGGATCCATGGATTGGATGCGGGAATGCCCATAGACTCCCTGCTGAGTTGATAGAGTTTTTAGCAAATCAAGGAGTTACACATCTATCCCACATTGCAGACCAAGGAAACACCACACTTCTTCAACAGGCGTGGAAGTCGGCCCGCATTCTCCACATCCCAGGCATTTGGCATCAGGTCTGGGAGGGCTTCACCGAGGCTCTCACACAAGCACATATCAGGATAATGGAAGGGGAGGATGAGATAGTGTGGGCATATGCAAAAAATGGGAGATACTCACCCAAGGAAGGTTACCTGAAACTCATGGAGCATAACAGGCTAGAACAGGTACAACAATGGTGGAAAACTCTATGGAAACTCAAAGCAGCCCCCTGAGCGCGTATGCTTTTTTGGACCATTCTTTTCAAAAAGATCCCTACTGGCTCAAACTTGATGAAGCACGCTTTCCATGGGCCTTTCTGGTGTCACCTCTGCAGGAATAGCGAGGAAAACATGAACCATTTATTCCTGCATTGCCCCATCATCATCGAGCAATGGAACCTCATTATGGCTTCCTCCTCCTCCCTCTATCAATGGCAAGGGAGATCCATCATGGAGGCCTGGCTGGACTGGTTAGAAAGAAACAAAGGAAAAGATAGGAATATTCCCCTCCTGATGTGTTGGGCTTTTTGGATGGTGAGGAACTGAGCCATCTTCAACAATAAGGACCCCCTTTGGCGCTCCATTGGTCCCCGTATCCTTGCTGATTTTGACCTTCTGCCTGAGGACTCCACCCAGCCTCCCCCCAGGACCATCCATCCTGAACTCATTGATAAATCCCACCCATGGGCTTATTTTGATGGCTCAGCTCAAGATGAGGGCTGTGGAGGGGGGCTTTACTTTACCTGAGGGAAGGCCACTGTTATCAGATCCAAATGAAACTTGGCAGAGACACAAACAATTTTGCAGAACTATCCACAGTGAAACATCTCATTCACTTCGCCCTTGAGAAACACTGCTCCCATCTCCAACTATTTGGGGATTCCAAACTTGTTTGTAATTGGCTAAACAGGACATCTCATTGCTCTACTTTTTCTTTGAGACACATATTAGATGAGGCCCTCAGACTTACATCAACATTTGACAATTTTGTCTGTTATCATATTTACAGGGAATGCAACACAAGGGTCGACTTCTTATCAAAGGAGGCAGCGCACAGGCAAGAAGAGGAATGGTTGATCCAGGAAGAGGTTGATGGAATCTCCCATCAATTTTATCATAGACCATTTATAGATCCACACACTCTTCGGGAGAATTAACTATCTACAACATACTCTTTCTACTTTATTTTACTTTTCTGGCATATTACGGCTCTAAACAGTTACTTTTATTCTATATATACAGTCCTAAATGGTTTATATGAGCTACACAGGAAAGTGTTCGACTGCTAAAACAATTTTTAAAAAATTTTGTTCAGATTTTGAAAGCCACGAGACCTCCCTGCATGGAGTGTACAAGCTAATCTTTTTTGTCACAGGAAGCTATTTTCTTTGGATATAGCTACTACCGAGTTTTGTCATGACCTCCCTGCGTGGAGAACTTTACTCACTGTACATGTTTTTGCTACTGTTCATGTTTCGGGAGGCTACCAACCTCAATATGCATATGCTTCAGCATCTACAGAATGTAATTTCTTAATATTAATAGAAATTACGACTTTTTCCATGGGAAAAAAAGATAATATATTTAGAGATAATTATCTTATAATTATTAGTAAGTTGTTGCAACCACGTGAGAAATATGTGATTTTGAATTTATTATTTTCTTTTCTTATTCTCGAAGCAAATTTATGTATATATAAGACTGCCTTGTCCATTTCAAATAATGGAGATTTGGAATTTGTAATTAGAGTTACTTGAAGAAATATATTTTTAACCCAAACTTCAATATTTTGAAGCTTGCTCCAAGCTTATTTCACTTAATATATGTTGTTGTTCTAATTTTCAACTTCTGGTAGACAATCTAGTGTGCTTGTGGAGGTGTGGAGAGCCCCAACAAACCAAAGCTTGTGCATTTCTTTCCATGTGTTGTTCATTTATTTGATATATGTGGGTATGACTCGTATATTTATGCTCTTTTACGTTCATGCTCTATCTATTGTATATTTTCAATTCTTTGTTCATAATAGTTGTTCATGCTTGTGAGATCACTAGTATATTCATTGACATATTGTTGTTCATAATTTGTTCATATGCATCTTTGCATTAAATAATTTCAAGTAGGGTTTATGAGCTTTCTTTATCAAATAATAATTGTTGTTTCAATGAACAATCTAATTGGAAAGTTGACCAAGGCATCAGGAGTGATATTCACCAATTTTATCAATGAAGAAGGCCTCAACTATCTTGATAAATTTTCAACTTAGCCTTGGGCTAACAAACACAATAGTTCCATGTTTTCATTTCGTGCTTTTCTTATATCAGATTAATGGTTTAGGAACATATTGGTTAAGAGGATAAGTAGAAGATTGTGACTGATGGCCCATTTTCACTCTCACAAATGGGAAAGGTCATAGTGCATTCTCAGCTTCTTAATTAGAATAGAGTAAAAAAAACTAGATTGATTAAAATAATTCTAGAGTGTCCACTTTCCTTCAATGGCAATAAAGGTTCTAGTGCATTAATCAATCGCTTGGATTAAAACCCCCTTGACCATCTTCACTTTTAAGCATTCAAGTGTGAACTTGACATCTTAAACATGATTGTGTAGAGGACTTAACTTTTGTGAGAAGTCATAGTGAATTCCTAGACTGGAGTGTTCATAGGTGTGTTTTAAATTTCAAGTTTTAAATTTCAAGTTTGTGTGATTCGAATAGAGTTTTGTTTCATGCTTTCTTGATGTAGTATTTAGTTTTGATTTTCAATTTTTCTCCAACCTAAAAGTGACAACTAATATAATTTAACTCATTCACATATTTTAGTGTGATTCTAAGTTTATGGACACTCTGATAGATATAAATATTATGTCCTAATTTAGGTCTCTAAATTAACTTGACCTTTTTGGAATTGTTTCTAGGGAAACACATTTTAAGTTACTTAGACCTTGATTTTCCTTGAAAATTGTCATTTTTCACAAATATAAACATTTAGGATTTGGAGGAGTGGAGGTGGTAAGAAGAGAGGTAAGAAATTGTGCGTTCACTTTAGTTGAATATATGCAAGACCAAATCATGTTTATAGTTTTTTGCTTAAATTATATTTATATTTAATTATGCATTCTCACTAGATCTAGGGATTATAAATATACATAAAAACCTCCTAGTAACTAATAAAACCAACCGCTAATCCATTTGCAAGATAAGGACAAAGAAACATGCTAAATAAATTTTTAGTAAAGGAAGTTATGCCACCACAAGTATCTTCTCAAATCCTCATCCACAATTCATAGTTGTCACTACTAATGAATCTTCATTTCAAAATATAGGAGGAAAAAACATCCACAAAGAGGATCCAAAAGAAGAAAACCTAAAATTTTATTATAGTTATCCTTGTATGGAGGACAAGAATACATGGACCACATCTAATTAAGAGATACAAGAATCCTTGTGCATTCAATAATGTAATGAACAACTTTTACAAGAATAACTTTATGGTATGACAACAAGGAATCAAATATCACAATGAAACTTGGTTCCAAACAGTTATTAGACCATAATAATGCTCCCTTTCTCAACATTTCTTGGCATCAAATCTATATGAGCATCTTATGTCCCATGTTCAAGCATTCATTAGGTATGATTTTAAAATTTGGATATTAGTTTACTTATGATCTTGTTATGCAAATGGATGCATTGGAAAATCTCGTATACTTGAGGAAATGACTCCTTTTTCTAAAATATCATAGGGTAGTACAAATAAATAAATTAGAATATAAGGGGAATTTTTTTCATAATAAAATTGGTTCAATATTGCATGAATAGTCTTAAAATCATTGCTCAACACTCATTTTGAGAGGATTGCGTGGGAAAATGTAGTTGAAATAATCCTATTTTAGAAGATCATATGAGCTTATTATCAAAGCAGGTTTCTATAAAAAGCAGCCATTGAGACCTAATTTCCAACACATTTTGAATTTTTCAATTTGGATCTCAAACAAAAAAGATATTTCTCAAATAGGTACTAAGTATCAAGTGGAAAAGGGACAAAATTAGTATGATAAATATTTGAGGGACTTAACGGGCATACTTTTTATTTCCTATTTCTATGGGATATAGCCCTTGGAATAGTTTCCAACTCAATTTGAATCACCTTGGCGTCTTATGAAAAAATTATGCTCAAATTACTAACTATCTTCCATAAAATCTGCATTGTGATAATTCTACATTTTGATTATTCATCGATGTATTTCACATATCATATCATCTTATTTTGAAAACTTGTTTTTAAGGGAGATAGGTATTAAAGTATATTTTAATACACAATTTGAATTATCTGATTTGCATGTCAAGTGGAAATGTTATGCCACATTTAGTGTCTACATATCTTAAAATCAACATAGTAAAACTTTGCCTCCTAGGTCTATTTATCAACATTTTTTTAATATCAAATCAAGGAATATTAACTTCTTCTTCCTGTATTTTTTATTTTTATTTTTATTTTTATTTATTTATTTATTTATTTATTTTATTTTTTATCTTGGAGTTAAAAAAATAAATCCACTTTAATATCCAACTTGAATCACACCTATTTGATACTTAATGAAAAATTTATGCTCTAAATAATGATTGTTGGTCTAGTAAAAAATTCACAAACAACTCTATCAAGTAGGGTGCTCTTCATCATGTTTAGCACATCATTTTAAATTACTTTTAAAACATTTTTGTTCTTTTATCCATATTAGTTCACTTTAATTTTTCTTTGGATCAATCTAGTTTGACATAAACCAAATATTTTTGTGAACAAAATATTGTCGGGAGGTCGAGGTTGGACACCACTCCACAACTGGTAAACACATGCATTTTTCTTTGTCTATTTGCTTTGGATTTGATTTATATGCATCAATTGCATTTATTTTGTGTATTTATGGACAAGTGGTTTTCAAAGTCAAGCCTTAAAAAATCGTATACAATAATATGAAAGAAAAATATTCAATTCAAATCAAAGTGGAAAATCATATGATTTTGAGTTCATCAAAGAAGCTAAAAATCCTTGGAGCTTGTCTTCAGTTGCGACTAATAGCATTAATAACCCTGCAATACTATAAGATGGATCAAGATCAAGGCGATTAACATGAAGTCAATTAGAAGAAGAAGAAGAAGAAGAAGAAGAAGAAGAAGAAGTTTAAGTTCATTCTATGTCAAATCACATCCATCATTCCATTGATACCAAAAGAAGCCTTTCGAAATCCCATTATGGCATGGTATGCTCATTTATTTTCCTCCCTCTAAAATTAACAACCCAACCATGTTGAAGTCCAAATTTCCATTTGTTTATGTAGTCAACTTTCAACTTTTCATCTTCCTACTACTAGATCATGATTTCAACCCTTTTTTCGTTCATGAGTTTCCATACATTCCTACCTCACCTTCATTCACCCCTAACACATGAATACCATCATTCATATCACTTACAATGTTGAGATACCTCATTGTGCTCTCATTTTTCCAAATAAATCTTGATTGATACTAAAAATATTTCATCTATGGTATTCTAAATCATTACTCTACATAATTATTTTCTACTTGTGTTATATGATGGGGGATTCCTTAAGGCCTCCCTTCTAACAATTATTGACCCATCAACGTCAACACATCATATGGGATCGAGACTAGAGACCTTTTTAGTACCTTGAGGCTTGCATGCCTTGATGGCAAGTTACCTTGCCAAAAAATAGTGGGAATACATTAATGTTCCTTGTTTGTCGTATCTTCTAGGTGACTCAACATGCATGTCATTTATTCGTACCTAGTAAGATGTACTTGGAAATCTTGAATTTCATTGACATTAATGGTGATTAGTCTCAGATTAATTAACTACATGCAATAATGGATGGTAAACCAAAAATTTCTTTCAATGTTCAACCTTAATCAAATTTATTCACATATGTGGATATGAATAAAGGCTACATGATTTCATGAAACTAACAACTTGCAATAGTGTTCCAATAAATCAATATTTAGCTTTAGATTTTATCGTCAATAGCTTAGTTCCAACAATAAGAGGGTATAGAGGTTCAAATTTTAGATCTTATCCTCTGTTCATATTGCTAAAAGGAAGGAAGAAGAAAATCAGATTATTTCACTTCAAGATCCATGATCTAGTAGGAACAACCAAAAGTCCAATAATACAAGATCTCTTACATACATAGCTCATGGACTTCTCAGGTAGGAATAGGTATTCTTTTTTATTTTTCCTTTTTAACCTTTAATCAATAATTCATTAAATACGAGAACAAGTGTAGTTGGAAAATTCCCTTTGCCTCTTTTTTATACTTTTTGCTACTCTCACATATGTCCTTCCCTCTTTGTTAAGTTTATCTGAGGACAGGAAAAAACTTTTTTTGGGGAGAGTATTCATACATTTTCTCACCACATGATCTCATAATCCCATACAACCATTTTTTTATTTCTTGTGAAATGATTATGACAAACATATCTTTTTCCCATTCAATTGTTGATGTTATAACAAATTCAAGACCATATAAGCCTCATTAGTTTGAGCACTAGCATAAATAAAAATCCAAACTTGATGGTTGGAGGATGATATGGATACTATGGGGATGCTTTGACAACTTCCAAATGATAGGACAGTCAAGAATCATTGTCATCAAAAGATGCTCAAAGTATAAATATGTCTTCAAATTAAATTACATGAATACAAGGCACTTTATTTAGACTTTAACCATTGTGTAAAAGAAAACCAGAATAAATCAATGGTTGCGGGTAAAATTTCATGTTAATTTAGTGGTATATGCTTGTTGTAATTTTGATTTAGTGAGACAAGGAATTGCCTCTCTTCTACCATATGACAAAAGGAAAGAATTGAGGCTATTTTAGTGAAATTTGTGAGCAATAAATAGAAATATGATATTAACAATAAAAGATATCCAACATTGGTCTTAACAAAGCATAGTTCAAATGAACTATAGAGAATTCCTTGTTTGAAAAATAATACCTCTATTTTTAAAAAGAGAATTAGTGCTCTTGCTTTCATAAAAAGGTTGGATGCCTTGTTTGGAGAAATAATAGCCTTCATATGCACCTATTGGACTGATGTATTTTAATCAAAATTGGTCACCTACAAGACTACTTTCATCAACAAAAAAAGGGCTATATTTTCAAATATGTTTTCTCACTCTTTAAGTATTATCAATACTCTTTTAATTCTCTTTTAAAAACCTCACTTGCGTCTTACTTAACACTCTAATTTGAGACCCCATTTGCTTCCTATATTGCATACTGATTTAAGGTAAATTTGCCTAAAACATGAGACAATAAATTCAAGTTTTGAAGGAAAATAAAGTGATGAGAAGTTTAGATTAAAATTTGAAGTTTGTAGCCTTGCGTTATAGCCAATAGATCTAAATTATTATTGACTTCCACCTTCAACAAGCATGAAACAAAACTCATTTTGAAGCCATACTCGAATTGCTAAGGTGATCATAAAAGAGTTTGAGTCAACTATGGTTGCAAGTGCATAATAGAATGATATCATGCCTAACCAAAAATCTTGAATCGAATTTCACAACATAGAGAGAGATAAAATCAAATAGCACAATGTAGAACCCCACTCAAAGCATGAGTTTATAGGAGGATTGGAGCATACATTTGAAAGGGTAAATGATGTTGATTTTTCGTACGTATTTTAAGTTGATAATTACTTCTTATGATTTTGTTAAATTTAAATTCTTACATTCATATTCATCATAAAGTAATTACATAGAAGACATCAACAATAGAAAATTCTAGTAAGACCATGAAGTGAAAACTAAATAAGAAAGGGGAAAAACCCAACAAAATTTTCCTTAAAGAAATTATTCAAGCCAAAAGAGATACATCTAAACATAAATTAAAACTAACATCCCTTACCACACCCGGTCAAATTTCCTACAAGACAAGTCAATATGTTTCTGATCAACTTCAACCTTCTTCTTCTTCAAGAAAGACTCGATTTTTTTCCTTAGATAAAATCATAAAATATGTCATAGATTCGACCTTTCTTTGCTTCATATATATCTTCCTCAATAACCTCATATATGCTTCTTCATTGGCCTAAAAAAAATCTATTTTTTGTCCTCATACTTTCCTCTTCACTTGCTTGATGAGGAGGTCGGATTGGCACACATATATAGTGGTCATGCTAGCCAAAATGGTTACCTCTTCATGACAGGGCTGACTTGACTTGTAGGAGGGCTGACTAGTTCACCTTTGGAGCCAAAATTCAAATTTAAAAATTCACAATTGAGTCTCTTTTAAATTTGAAATAAAAAAACATGTCAATAATTTATCTTTTGACAATAACATGAAGAAAATGCTTTGTATTTAGCATTATAAATACATTAAGGGCTAAATATTGATTATGAAGACCGACCATAGCTACGAAATTCAACACTCCCTCTTAGCTAGGGCGGTATTAATAATGACTATTTAGATGCTCTTTTGTTGAAAAATTTCTCTAAGAAAAGGTTATAACGAATCCAATTATGATAATCGGGTCAACATTGTGACACATGATAAAAGAAGCTACCATAATCTGGTTAAAAAATGTGACACATGGTAAATCAATATCATCAACTGGTTATCATAATCGAGTCAACAACTATGACACATGGAAATCCAATAGCATAAAAAAGTTTCCATAATCTGGATCGGTAACTCAAACCTATGGTATATCCTCACCATAATCTTGATCGGTACTTCAGATAGATGGTACATTACTTAGCATCAACTAGTCACCATTATTCCAGTCTATTTGACACATGGTATACAAACTAGTCTTGGTTCACCATCATTTGGGTCAATATATTTGAAACATTGTGAATTGCCAAAGGCCACACTCTACTTGAGAAATTTAGGGCTCGATGCTAAATGAGCCTAATGGTCTAGGACCATTATTTCTCATTTGGGTCAACATAATAGACATAGGAATAATGATTGTCCTCTGTCTAACCATTCTCCCTAATTTGGGTCAACATACTTGACATAGGGAGAATGTCAGTCCATGATGTTATCTCATCAAGATTCCCTCTCATTGAGAGAGGCTTTCAAGCCTGCCCCTGAAGTATATGTAGACTCCATCTTGGGATAAAGGCTTTGCCAACAATCTGATATATTGTAGAGTAATATTGGAGCCATACTATTTCCTTATATACCTTGTCTTGACATTGGACCTCATTGTTCTTTGACTAGTCATCATGGTCATTACCTACACCTAATGAAGAAAATCTTGCAGTTAGCCTATGAAGCCATACTTCTTCTCAACTTTCCAATCCAGCTGCAATATACGAGGCCTCTACAATATTGAGTGTGATAGATGTCTCCTTCATGCTCATCCAAGAAATTATAATGGAGCCCACACTAAAGAAATATCTTGAAGAACTCTTTATGCCTTCAACACTCTCTTCCTAATCTAAATCTATAGTTGTACTTCATTTTTTGAGACATATCTTATATTATTCCATGACTAGTCCCATGCAGACCTAATAATGATTAGGTAGACCCAAGGATGGGGGGCGGATGGTGGGCTCCAGTATTGCAGCAATAATGTTGCAACTCCTGGGACTCCCTTCTTTACTTTTATCAACCCGGTAGTTCGTAGCAAACTTGGAAGCGACGGTATTGTATGCACAAGTACTAGCTCTTGCCGCAGTTGTCACTTGGTCAGCTGGAATAAGTCCACTAGGGGCTTTAGCCAACTTCTATGAGCTCTTAGAAGAAGCTTTTAAGTGATGGATGAAAGCTAACTCAAAGGAAGCTATTCTACTTGCGAAAAGAGATTGACAAACTGAAGGAAAGCACAAACCCTAGCAAACCCTAATTCTACCAGCTAGTCCTACTGATGCAAAGATGAGAGTGAAAACTACTAAAAGAGATGCCATTACTTCTATGAGGGGAAAATGCATGTGTTTACGCTACCTTTATCTTAAGAAAACATCTTTTCGTATTTTTTATTAAGTTGTCAATTTTCTCATGCATATGCTTGAACTGCGTTGTACTGTGCAGGGGTGGATCAAGGAAGAAGAATGCTTGGGAAATATTGGAAAGGTGTAGAGAGGGTCTAAGGAGTCCCTAACACTCTTCCAGAGAGTTTCACAAAGTTTGGCTATCAGGAAACCTCATTTGTGAGCTTCTACAGGAAGTCCACAGGGGTTCTACAGAATGTTTCAGAATTGCTACAGGATGTTTCAGAATTTCTACAGGATGTTTGGAAATCAGTTTTTAGGGGATGGATAAGTGAGGGAAGGTGCATGGATGGATCCGGAGGTAGGATAGGGGCCTAAAAATGGCCTAAGGACTGGTGGATGGAGCGGGGAAGAGGTGTAGAAGGCTGACTTGGATTGAAGAAGGCTAAGGCAATGATGAGTAAGGAGGTAAGGTTACGTGGACAAAAAGGATAGATGGGAAATGAGAAACTTAGCTAAGAGACAGAACATGTAGCTCAGATGATACTTTGGGGTGGATGAAAGAATGGAGAAGATGCCCTGCACGGTGTACCCTGATCAAATCAACAAAGGCTTGCAAATGATCAAATCTTGAACTAGTCTAATCTAACAATCAACAACATAAATGAACAACAACTTTATTTGGGAAGAAAACCTTGTACATCACCTATGCAAAGAAACATTTCAGATGTCCAAACCCATGACTAATCTCTGCTAATAAAAACAACACACTAAGGATTAGCCAAGCAAACTAGTGTTTTTTGTGAGGCAGCACTGTTTCCTCAATTCCAGCCCCAAATCCAATAAGGATGAGGTGAAACCAGGAGTGTGGTTGTCCCTTTTCTTGGAATTTTTTCTATTATTATCCTACCAAAACACCTAAAGCAATTTCATTCATAAATAGTGATCTATTCCAGCAACATAACGAAATCTACATAACAGAAATATGTTCAAATGCATAAAGGAAAACAGTGATACGTAAAGGAAAAGTAACAATACAGAAAGGAGGCCCTAGGCTCTTAGGTTGGGCCCAACCTTGAGAGCTATGGCTCCTATGAAAAACTCAGGTTTGATAGGAAACCAAACTGCTTCTCATTATCCAAAAATAATCATAAGAGTCATGCCAAAAATGGCTACAAAAGAACAAATAGGACTGGCAGCACTGAGGTGCAAAATACACAATAGTTTCAAAGAGTATTTTTACGAAGGCTGAGGCCTCAAAATTTATACATCACGAGGGACCTAGCTGGCCTCCTCAATTTGCGGAACTCGACTGTCAAACTATGAGTTAAACAGTCCCTTCTAAGTTCTTCTTGGCTGCCTTCTAAATTCGGTTTGGTGGTCTTTGGAGCTTGGAGTTGGGGGTGAAGATCCCGAGGAAGGGTCGTTTAATGCCATAGGCAACCCCCCTTCGAATCCTCACCTCAGGCTTGGTTGTCTTATAGCCCATGATTGCTTTGAGTTTGCTCCAATATGTGTCAAAAACCTGAAATAAGCATGTGTTAACCACCTAGGAAAAGTGACTTCCCTTATTCGTACAAATGACATAAACATACTGAAAATAATGCATAAACTATAGAAAATGAAGGATTTGAACAAGGACTAAACAAGGATAATTAGGCCAAATGAGCCCAAAAAGTTACCAATTTTGGGGCTCATCATCACCCCCCTGCTAAAAGGGTTGCTCATCCTCTGAGCAACTAGTCCAGCTCCTCGTCTTTCATTGCTTTGATGGCCACTCTCACATCCCAGGCTTCTGAAGTAGTGTCCTCCACACTGTCATGAAATCCGACCTTCCTCTCCACTTCTTCCCACTACTTATGCTCCTCCTCTTCTGTGCCTCCCTCTAATAATCCCAAAAGCAAGGGTGGACTTAGCTTGAGGCCTATCCAATTAGCTTGGAGGTTCTGCATAGACATCTTGTAGAGAGGTACCCGTGCCAAAGCCTCCCTCATCTGAGTTGGAGTGTGATATTCTCGAATTTTGAGGCTGTGGGACAATGTGTTCCACCTACGGGTTCAAGCATTAACACAATTGTCCCCTAGTAACCTATCCATATCCTCAAAGTGTGCTATGGCCTGGACCTGATGATCCATGTACTCTAATAAACCCCGAGAGTTGGTTGCTAGGTGTTGGTGAGTGGATATCAGTGTTGTGGGGTCCCCTGGCTTTGCTCTAATCAGCAGTGGTTCATGTAACTCCCGGTCCATGACATTCCTGACCTCAGCGGCTCTTCGTGGTTTAACCATGAGGTCATTTACATCAGCTGCATGTCGCCTACTACTGTGTTGGGGTCCCATGAAGTGATGTTTCGAAGGGAAAAATTATGGAGGTAAAACTCTGAAAGCTTGGCCTTATCTTCCGATGAACTGGTGTTACATAAATCTGTGAACTGCTAGGGGTTTTGGATGTGAGAGATACCCCTCTGTGCCAATGTATTGATTTGGAACTGCAGCCATTGGTCCCTTAGGTACAGGCCATAGGATTTGGCCAGCTGCCTACATTGCAGTGCTTCCACTGCCCAACTGGCCATGCAGGCCAGTTGTGCCTCCTTTTCTTGCACCTACTGCTTTAGGGATTGTATCTTCATATCTGCCTACAGTCCCCTTTCCTGTAACTGTTGGTTGAACTCCTCAAGATTAGCTTGCATCTCTTCTTTTCCTTGAGGCTCTGCTGAGGGATCCTTGGCTGCCATGTCCTTTTCTTTCCTATGTCCCTGCAGCTGGAGCTGCTGTCTAAGCAGCTCATTCTCTTCTCTCAACTTGGCCTGTTGGGAGCTTTCCACATGCCTTACTCTTGCCAACTCCCTTTGTGCTTCCTTGAGCCTTTCCTCTAGAGGCCCAATATCTACTACTCCCTTAGATTTAGCTATCCTCATCCACGTGTGGGTTCGTACCCGTTCTTCCTCTAGTGCTAAAAATAGTGGCACTGTAAACTTTTGGGGAATAATTTTTCCTGCCTCCAAAAAGTTATAATAAGAGCCCAGTTTGGGCTGGGGGCTTGGTTCCATGATAACATCGGTTTTCTCCTCCTTTGGTGGTGACTTGGATGCTCCCTCCTCCTCTTGTGGTGACTCGGTTGCCTTCTCCTCCATCTGCTCTGTTTCTTTCAGCCTAGCCCAAGTTTCCTGTAGAATAGCCTCAACATCCTGTGGAGAGGCTTCTGAGCTTAATTTTTCCATTTTGTCCCTCCATGAAGATGTTTTTGGGCTCTCCCACTCATAAGTAATGGATGCTTTGGAGGGGGATTTATCCCTTGGTGTGGTAGGGGTATCCACGATAGTGATTGGTTCTTTTGATGGAGGCTGGGGTCTACCAGTCTTAATTCTTACACTCCTTCTCGCTTTGAAATACAAAGGAGTCTCCCTTTTTCATTTTTATTTTGGCTTGGGAGAGGTACTTAGAGCGGCCAGCACAGCTGCTGCCTCCCTAGCTAGGATTTCAGCCGACTTCTCCTTCTATTGTCCTCCTTTCGGACTTTCTGTAGAAAGTCTTGTAGCGGTTGTTTTCTGGCTTCCTGTAGGAGCTGTTTTCAACTTTCCTGTAGAAAGAATCTGTTGCTTTCCTGTAGGAAGACTCTGCTAATTTCTTGTAGAAGTACTCTACTGCTTTCCTGTAGAAGTTGAGGGCACTGTTTTAGCCTGCTTGGCCGAGGAGACTTTTTCTTTCATCTTGACTGAGGTAGCCTTAGGGGTGCCCTTACTGTCCTGGAATTTCTCAGTCCGTTCTGCCCTGCTCTGTAGTCATTTTTCCCTAGGCGTTGGGGTAATCCAATCATCCCCTGTTTTGGCAGCTTGCTTTGCTGCTGGTGTTCCTTTTTGCTCCTTCTTTAGTGTTTTTCCAAGGGTGTCTTGTCTTTTTTCTTTCTTCTCGGCCCGAGTAGGATCCTTCTCTTCACTGCTAGAAGAAGTGAGCTCCTCGGCCAAGACTTGGATGTCATCATCCTTCGACATATTTCGGAAAATTTCCCAGGAGAGAGGGATAGTGAAAGTGTGAAGTGCATCTTCCACGAGGAGCTTAATAAGCCCATGATGAGCTAGGTGGTCTGGTGTCCCCTCTCTGAGTTTGGTGGCACATTTAGTCATGGACTACAAGAGGAAATATATAATGCTCAATTTTTGTTCTCAGGCGAGGTCCATGTGGTGTCTAAGTTCTGTGAGCAGCTGAAAATGATAACCATATATGATGCTAAATCGCCCCTCGCACGTGATATACTTCATAATTTGGAGGCTGAATTCACTCCAGAACGGTTGTAGGCTAGTCCTCAGAACTCCATTTTTATCTTTTGAGAATTGTTCTTCTGGCAAGAAGAATTCTTCCTTAGCCTTCTTACCCAGCTTCCTCTTCTCCTTATCCCAAGGAATTCCCATTGGAAGATCAGTCACCCTGCTGATGAGCTGTGGGGTGAGTCTGAGGGTCAGTTCTTTGAAATTGACGACGACCAATTTTTTTGACTTCGGCTTTAGGGACCAAAGGAATTCTTGCGTAATTTCATTGTCATGCCCCTAGAGCTTGTCACAAAATGACATCCATTGTGCACAGGAAAACAGGTCTACCACCTCAGGGGTTTCCCATAATTTCTTTGAGTCTGACTATTCTTTTTGAATGAACCCACCCGGCATGGTAAAACTTTGTGTTTGCTCTCGCAGACTGGGAATTCTGGGTGGATTCTCTCCTTAGAGCATAAAAAAAAAGATACCTTTGGTCGATTACCCTGCTGAATTTGCCTGCTCGGACGTACAGAAGGAGGATTTCGAGAATTTTCACTCGGAGCGTAGAGCTACGTCTCCGTTACACACACAGCCGCATAAAGTTTACAATTTTGACAGTGTTTTGACATGGTATCACTCTCTACAGGAAGGAGTTTTCATTCATGTGTGGAGAAAGTTGCTCATGCAGATTACTACGACGATTTCGGCAACGACATATATATAAAACCAGACAGAATTTCACTTAAATTTCTCTACCCCTTTACTACGTCGATTGCGCCACCTTTGAAAAAAAATTCTTTGCATGGGGAGGTTAAATTCTACCTACCTCACCGAAATTCGCCACCCTTGACGTGAACAGTCTGCACTGCTTCGGATTTCGCGTTTCCTGTAGTGCAGCTTTATATAGAAGTTGTTCTCGACTTCTGGGGGAGGTTACGGTAGCGTATGACCAGTCTGAGCGGCAGCAGAACATTTGAATAGGTTGAAAACTTCGGGTTAACCACTTGTAGAGGAAGAGGATGCACATTCCGCTGGAAAATGGTTGTTTCATAAATGACTGCAGTGCATCATAAGTATCAACCGGCCGATTTCGAATTGCTGCGGAATTCATGGCGCGGGGTTGAGCTGTACCTGATGATCTGTTGGCCGACGTCACCGCAATCATATCCCAACGTGCCCCTGACCACCGAATTCTTTCCTCTACATTTTCCGCCACCATTCTTGTCATACCTCCACTTCTCCCTGACTGGACACTTCCCACATGCCAATTATCCACCCTTTCGGCATAATCAATCCAATTCAGATCCTACGAGGCCGCTTGACTAGCTGTGGTGGCCAGTTGAGTGGAAACCAGCCTTGTTCAATCCATCCATTCTCACAATCATGCATATTCAGAGTATAACTTATGCAATTGGACGAAAAAGGTTAGGCACTTACCTGTGCGGTCGTGGACGTGGTTTTTTCTAGGCTTCAAGACGAGGGATGCTGGATCTGTATGTTGCTGCATCGTTCAAGTGCTGGAGCTTCCCTGCATTGGCTACTGCTGGCTGTGAGTCTTGGAGACCCATTCCTCTGGTGGTGAATATGGCATGCACCAGTTCTGCGAGTTGCTGGTGTCTTCGTGGTAGGTACTCCAGCTGGATCAGCTGCTACAGGATTCCTGTAGGACATCCTATAGCCGTTTCTCCTCCTAGGATGCATGCTGACATAATTCAAGTCACGTTTCACAGGTGAAAGGTCTTGAGGTCGCCTAAACAGGTGAGTGCTCGAGCCTCAGAAGACATTATTTTTGAGATTGAAAAAACACAATTTTCCTTATTTGAAAAACAGAGTTTTGGTTGCATGTGCAGGTGTGCTTGCTCAGATTGGAGTGATGGCGGTGAAAAGTGGTGAAGCGAGTGGAGGATGGAAGAAAAGGGTGGTTGCATGCCTCCTTAGCTGACTTCAAGCTCCAAATCCTTCCCTGCAGTCGATTCTGGCCCGTCCAAAAGTTCTATATGAAGTTTCCTGTAGAAATACAGAAATTCCTGTAGAAAGTCCTGTAGTTTCCTGTAGAAGGTTGAACCATGATCCGATTGTGCCCAAACTTTGGAAAAATGAGTGTTCATGGTGGGTGTGCATGTGAGTGTCTGGTAGCTTGATAGGGACCCTTTTCCTTGAGTTGGGAGTCCTCCTTTGGTGCGCTATGTACCTGCAACCTACAACACTTTCAGAGATCAGCTTGTTTTTTTTTCCTTTTTTTTCTTTTTTTTTTCTTTTTGTTTCTCTTTTTCGTTTTTTTTTTTTTTTAAGAGATAGCAGGGACACCTCAATGAGGCTTTCACCCCTACCATCTGCCTTGGGCGCCTTAAAAAGGTTTTCACCCAAGGATATTTTTATTCCCATTCTTTTTTAGAGAGACAACAGGAGCACCTCAATGAGGTTTTCACTCCTACCATCTACCTTGGGCGCCTCAGTAAGGTTTTCACCCAAGGATCTTTTTTATTGCATTCTTTTTTCTTTCTTTTTTTTAATATAAAATGATGCTCAGGGTGTGCCCAAAACAGAGGCAGAACCCTTCTCTATGACTAGCACTGATTTTTCCATAGTTTTGATGAACTCTTGCCTCGAAAGAGGTTTCCTGTAGATCTTTAGTCGATGCCCATTGACGAGCATGGGGATGGCTTCTTCATCAATAGTCTGGATAAGGACGGAACCATTGTCATTACACTTTTCCACTGCATATGGTCCTATCCACCTCGTTCTCAGCTTCCCTTTGAAATCCTGATGTCTAGAATCATACAGCAGCGCCCAATCTCTCGGCTGGAATTGTTTGTCATTGAGGTGTCGGTCATGCCACACCTTCCTCTAAAGTTGAGTCACTTCTGAGTAGAGGAGGGCCTGCATTCGAAGTACATCTAAACCATTCAGCTGCATTAACCTTTCTTGTTGAGAATGGCTGAGATCTAGGTCTAGCTGAGCTGCCATCCTCAATGTGTTGTATTCAAACTCGATTGATAGCAAAGTTCTCTTCCCATAGACAAGCTCATAGGGTGTGAAACTGGTTGTGGTCTTCCAAGTGGTGTTGTAGGCCCAAGTGGCCTCAACCAGGCGATCTGCCCAATCCCTTCTACTACTACTCACCACCTTAGTCAAGATCCCCTCTAATGCTCTGTTGGTGACTTCCACTTGCCCATTCGCTTGAGGATGATATGGGGTGGAAGTCCTATGCTTGATTTTGTGATGAACAAGTAGGTCTTCAATCAAATTGGAGGTGAACTGGATTCCTTGATCGGTGACTAACTATCTTGGGTAGCCAAATTTGTAGAAAATGTTTTCTCTTAAAAACTTGGCCACCTTTTCTTTTGTTGTTGCTTTGATTGCCTTGGTCTCTGCCCACTTTGTCAGATAATATGTGCACACAATGATGTAAGACTTTTGCCTTGAAGGAGGGTTGATAGGACCCACAAAATCCATACCCCACTTCTCAAATGGCTCAAGAGTCACCTGAGGTTGGAGAGGCATTTCATCCCTTGGGGTTGGTTTCCCCATCCTTTGGCATTGGTCAAATTGGCTGATATATCTTCTGAATATCTCGATGAAGAGTGGGCCAATAGTAGCCTGCCTGTAGAATCTTGAAGGCAGTCCTCTTGGCTTGCAAAATTGTTCTCCACAAGGGCCATCGTGACAAGTTAGGAGGATGTCAAAGACTTCCTCCTCCCTTACACAACACCTTAAGATCTGATCAGGGCCAAGTTTAAACAAGTTGCCCCCGATCCAAGTGAATGAGGCACTTTTCCTCACGATTCTGCTCTTCTCCTTTGAGGATAAGTGCAAAGGGAACAGCGTAGAGACCAGATAGTTGGCTATATCAACAAACCATGGGGAGAGTGCTGAGATAACAAACAGATGCTCATTTGGCATCTGGTCATCCATTGTTTCTTCTTCACTTGCAATCAAATTCACTCTAGACAAAAAGTCAGCAACAACATTTTCTTTACCTGGTTTGTCAACAATGGTCAAATCAAACTGTTGCAACAAAAGTAACCATCTAATAATACGAGCATTCACATCAGGATTATTCATTAAATATATGATTGCAACATGGTCAGTATGTACAAATGTTTGATAGCCAGTGATATAGTGTCGGAACTTGTTCAGGGAATGGACCACAGCCAGGAACTCTTTCTCAGTTATCGTATAATTCATTTCCTCCTTGGATAAGTTTTTGCTGACAAAGTATATAGCATATGGGAGTTTTTCTTCAACTTGTCCTGAGGCTTCTCCTATGGCTTTGTTCGAGGCATCAGTGTGGATGTGGAAAGGTAGGGCCCAGTTTGGGCCTCTCAGAATTGGATCAGACACCAACTTATCCTTCAACTCATTCAGAGCCTTCTGGCAGTCATCCGACCATTTAAACTCAACATCTTTTGCTAAGAGGCCAAACAATGGCAAGGCTAGCTTACTAAAGTCTTTAATGAATCTACGGTAATATCCTGCTAAGCCTAGGAAACTCTAAACATCTCTCACTTTCTGAGGAGGGGGGACCCTTTTGATGGTAGCAACTTTACTGGGATCCACCTATAGCCCATGGCGAGAAATGGTATGGCCTAACACGGTCCCTTCAGTCATCAGGAAATCACATTTCTCAGGACTGAGGGATAGGTTCATCTCAATGCACTTGCTCAAAACTTTTCCCAGGTTGGATAAGGCTTCCTGGAAGCTAGACCGGTAAGGAATAAAGTCATCTATATAGATTTCTACCGAATCATGGACCAACTCGGCAAAGATGCTTAATATAGCTCTCTGGAAAGTGGCAAGGGCATTACATAGCCCAAAGGGAAGGACGCGGTAGGCAAAGGTACCCCATGGACAGGTGAAAGTGGTCTTATCTTGGTCCTCCAGGCTGATTTGGATCTGATTATACCCGCCGAACCCATCTAGGAAAGAGAAAAACCTCTTCCCTGCCAGACCATCCAACACTTGATCTATGAAAGGTAAAGGGAAGTGGTTTTTCTTGGTGCTTTTGTTCAATTCTCTATTAGTCACACAGATTCTCCATTTCCCATTTTCTTGGCACCAACACTAGAGGGGGAACCCATCGCTATCCGAGAGGGTGATGAATCCCGCATCCAACAATTTTTGCACTTCTCTTAACAATGTCTTTTGAGGGCTGGATTCATTTCTCCTCTGGGTTGCTGATGGTTTACAGTCCTCCTTGATGTAGATATGATGAGTACAGACTGAGGGATGGATTCCCTTCATTTCCTTGTAGCTCCAAGCAAAGGCCTCCACCAAATGGCGGGTCAAGAGGCTACATAGCTCCTTTTCCTGAGAGGGGGAGAGAGAGGAGCTTATCTTCAAAGTCTTCTTAGGGCCAAACTCCACATTCTTAACTCTGGGGGTGGTCAGATTAGTGGCACCTAGGTCCACTAAAGCATTGGCCTAGGTGTCTTCCACCAATTCTTCCGAGGATAGCGCACTAGGGGGAGGATTTTGGATTAAGTTTTCAATAAAATCATCCTCGATTGGAGGACCTCCCTTTCTAGCTTCCACTGTGCGTAATGGTGTAGAGTAGACCTCATCCTCTTCTTCTTCTTCCAACCAGAGGGGTAAGTCATGTTCTAGCAGAGGTTTGGCATGAGGCTATAGGACCAGCTGTTTGGACATAGGCCCATTTTTGATGGTCATGCTTCCGGCTCGGCAGCTGATGTAAGCATCTGCAGTAGCTAGCCAAGGCCTTCCCAAAATGAGGGGATATCCCATGAGTTTTACCTTAGGTTGGAGGACCAAAAAGTCTGTAGGGTATTCCCAGGAGTCAACAGAGACCAAGACATCCTCCACAATCCCTTCAGGAGTCACGGTGGAGTGATTTTCCAATTGCAGCATGGTCGAGGTCTTCCTTAGGGAACTCTGAAGATTGAGCTTAAGCATGGTGTCCCTGGTCATCACATTGATGGCAGCCCCTAGATCAATCAGAGTGTGGTATAATGGTGCCATTGAGTGGGCCATCACTACAGGGTCCCAGGTTCAAATACTTTGGGACAGATTACTTTGCCCAACATGAGATGGACAGTTGTCCTATGACATTGATTGTTGAGGCATCTTCTTTCACCTTGCTGGGTTGCCTGAAACACTTTTCCTTAATCAATTTGTTGTATTCGGTACATCTTTGATGGCTGGAGAAGTGGAATTTTCACCACAACTGCTTGAGTTTCTCCCAGAAGCTCTTCTCCTCTGGGTTGGGTTGTGTGGTCGCTCAGGAAAGGGTGGAATGGCTTGGGGTTCACTTTCTGTTTCTATTCCTCCTCTTCTAGGGGAGGGGTTGGCGTTCTGAAGACCTTCCTAGATTGCAGGTTGATCTCCTGGATCTCCACAGCATAGGTAGGCATGTTGGTCTCCCCAGTATATACCTGTTGGGCTTGTCTGTTGTTGGGGTTCGAGTTCGGTTGAGCAGGCATCTGGGGTTGTCTTCGAGGAGCAGGAGGTAATGGTTGAGGTTGAGTTGGTGGTGGAGGAAAAATGGCGGGAGGAGTGTTGTATTAGGGCCTCCACCCCGGCTGAGGTGCATTCCATTGAGGTTGCGACTGGGCATGAGAGTGAAACGAGTGAGAAGGAGGTTGAGTTTGATATGGAGATGGATAAGACCACGGAGGAGGTGCGGACCAGGAAGGATGAGCAGGGGGACCCCAAGAAGGCATATGAGCAGGTTGGTTGGGGTGGTAATAAGCTTGGGATGACCCTTGCATTCCTTGCTGATAAGGTCTGGGTCCATGAGGCCTCCTTTGGTTGAGAAAGTAGAGAGGTTCGGTAGCCACCTTGGTCCCTAGGTACATGGCTTTAAATCCAGGCAAGATAGGGCATTGGTTGGTGGGATGGTCTTCCTCACAAACAAAACATACCTCTACTGAGTGCAATGGGCACTCATTCTTGGGGTGCTTCCTTGTGCATCTAGGACAAAAAATGGCCAAATCCCTCTCAGCTTCTTCTTTCTTTTGCTGAATTTGGAAGGTATCAAGTTGCATGGCAATGGTCTATCTCATTTCTCTCTTAAGGTCTTCCATCTAGTTAGCAAACTCATGCTTGGAGAAAGAGGTACTAGTTGAGAGATGATTCCCCCTACCTCTCTTCCAGGCTACCCTAGAATGGTTTCTAAACATGGTATTTATGTCCTCATAAGGTAGTTGGTAGATGTCTCCTCCAGCCAGCAGGTTAAGGGTTTCCAGAAAGTCTTCAGGGACTCCTCGGAGCAGAACCAACTTCAGGGATTCCGGGTCAAGTGTGCACCTGGCCCGTTTATAAGTGAGTTAGAACCTCTCCTCATAGTCTTCCAAAGATTCATCGCTGCCCATGGTCATCTGAAAGATTTCTCCCTTAGTTTCCTTGGACCTACAGTAGTCTCTGTAATTGGTTTTGAAGGCTTGTTGCATCTGAGCCCAAGTGGTGATACTGTTTCCAAGTAACCCCATGAACCAGCATAATGCTACATCCTTGAGGGTAGAGGGAAAGAGTTTCAACTTTTGCTCATCCTCAGCATAGTCATAAGTTCGACAAAGGACAACAAACTCAAACAGGAAGGTATCAGGGTCCTCAGTAGTCAGACCATGGAAATGAGGTAGCGCAGAGGGACTTATGTTTTTCACTTTCATGTCTCCATTGGTCCCTCGGATGGGAAAGGCACCCTCTATTCTCTCGTCTTCTCTTCTACCGTTTCGATTTTCGGCCATGGCTTCAGATGAAGTGTTCCCTAACTCTTCTTATGCTATAGGATCTTCATATATCTTAGGAGGTTCACCTATAGGTTCTTCTGGCTCACTGTCACCAGAGAAAAGAGAAGGTTGACTCAGTGATGTGGTGGGGGTGTTGGGTAAGAATTTGCTGGTTTTATCTCTGTTCCTACGAGGCATGAAATGGAAAGACTTTTTCTTGCTTTTTGTATTTTTTCTTGTACCTGCAAAACTAAAATAGAGTGAAGTGAAA
>APFE031502362.1:104489-128983 GCA_000404065.3 Pinus taeda | reverse complement strand
TAGATGCTTCCCTCTCGTAGTTGCTCATGATGAAGGATCTTCCTTCAAGCGATCAAGCTTCTTTAGAAGGACCTGCTCCGATACCAATTGTTGAAAATAATACTGAGAGGGGGGGGTGAATCAGTATTATCTAGTCCTTTTAACAATTCTTCCTTATTTATACTTTGAATTATTTCTGCATATCAGTACCATAAAACAATGAGCATGAACAAGAAAAACAGACAGTCACATCAAAGAACACCAGATATAAGGTGGAAACCCAATGTGGGTGAAAACCACCTGCCGCAATATGTCTCTATCTTCTTTCAAATTAGAAACTCCTTTTACAATGGTCTTGTACTGGTGCAGTCCTTTACCAGTACGCAGGCTGCAACCGGCAGAGAGCTACAACTCTCTCTCGTTTTCCAGTCTCTCCTGGAAGGGAGCTACAACCCCCTACTTCTTTTCTTTCAAGGACCACTTTTCATAAATTTTCAAACTGGATCCATAAACATCAAATGATCATCAAGTACCAGTAAGTCACCCAGATAACCAGATCCACAATAACAGTAAACTAAACCCAGAACACCTTATCAACAAAAAAATCAGTCAACAAAAGATCTTAAGACAGATACGCAATTTCCTTTTCTCTGGCCTGCGTCACTATGCACTTCACCTTCTGTGGCGCCGCGCACCTCCGCAGCTGTGCCTTCTGTGGTGCCTCCGCACTGCGCGTTCGGTGGCGCCTCTGTGATGTCTCCTGTGGCGCCTCCGCATTGCGCCTTCTGTGGCGCCTCTGTTGCGTCTCCGAACTGCGCCTTCTGTGGCGCCTCTGTGGCATCCCTGCACTGTGCCTTCTGTGGCACCTCTGTGGCGTCTCCTGTGGCACCTCCGCATTGCGCCTTCTGTGGTGCCTCTGTGGCGTCTCCACACTGTACATTCTGTGGTGCCTCTATGGTGTCTCCGCACTGCGCCTTCTGTGGCGCCTCTGTGGTGTCTCCTGTGGCGCCTCTGCACTGCACCTTCTGTGGCGTCTCCGCACTGCGCCTTCTGTGGCACCTCTGTGGCGTCTCCGCACTGCGCCTTCTGTGGCGCCTCTATGGCGTCTCCGCACTGCGCCTTCTGTGGCACCTTCGCACTTCCGCAGCTGCAGCGCTCGAGAAATCACCCTTCACAGATTCGATTTCCACTTCACTTTCATATAGATCGAGCTTTTGAAACAATAACCCAATATTTCAGATCTTAAGATATTCAACCCAAAATCATACCCAAGCCAAATGATCTCCTTTGCTTTATATAGGCAAGCTCTTCCTCAATCATGGCCAATACCAATGGGCCAAAACCATAGGTCAAAAACTGTGGGACTAATACCATGAACCAACCATGGAAAGGTGCAGTGAACTTTTCATCACATGAATAAATGTTTCTTGCATAAAATTTGGTGAAATTTTCTCTACATGAAATAACTTTTCTGCATAATCTTCCATGAACTTTTCTCTACATTGAAGTAAATTTTTCTCTGCAAAATTCATGAACTTTTCTCTGCATAAAATTCCGTGACTGAAAATAACTTTGTTGCACTATAATTTATCATCTGAGTGATTTTCCATCAAGGAAAACACTTGTCTCATATTGCCAACAGCTATATCTTGCAATAGGAAATAAATCCAATTGTAATTGATATAATCTGGGAAGCTCCTCTTAAAGGAGTCAATCACGAGATCATGTCCGAACCTTTGAAACAATCAAGTCTATCTCATTGGGAAAGATAGCAGATTTGCACGTATTAAAAATGGTAAACCTGGGAATAACCATTGTCGAGGAGCCTGGGACCACTTGTTGGTAAACCTCAGATTGATCATGTCGAAGAGCCTTCAAGGGGATTGAGCTTTGTTACTCTTCCCTTGTGCCTAGATCGAATCGTAGACTGTTCCCCTAGTTTTATTTGTCACTATTGGTAACCTTAGTGACCATAATCTTAAGATTCTTTCCTAAGGTGATAGTGAAGAACGCGTCTCACTGTACCTGGTGCAGATGTCGACTAGACTCACTTGGAATCTCTAGGGGCTTCTCTTCACTCGAGACGGTTTTGTGAAGAAATTTGTGCCAGTCTGTTTCATTAAGCAGGTTGTCGGGGTAACCGTTCCAACTACCATTTTTGTATTGAATTCTGCAACATTGGATTTCATCACCAACTAGTGTTTTTGGAATGGAAAGTTATTGTTTGTGTGTGGTTTGAACTCTTAGATTTTTTTAGGCATGTGATTCAATTGTTTGGTTCTTTAGAGACATTAGGTGGTTTTATGATATTTTCTTTGTTTGTGTGTGAACTAATTAAATATTTAATCGTGACTAAATTACTAAGACAATCTGATAGACTTTAGGGGAAAGCTCCTGAGTATACACCAAGTCAGCTTGAAGGGCTATGAGCTCTTGTATCACCTAGTGACAGTAGAGTTGGGTCACTGAAAGCCAGAGAGTCATCTTTAATTGTTCATCCTGATTATCAAGTTCAAGTAACAGAGTATATTTCTGAACCAATTTCATTTTCTGAAGTTACTAGTAGTATTTCTCCTACTAGTGAATTAATTGAGGAAATTGAAATTTCTAAGCCTGAAACTGAACCTGTTGCTACTCCATCTTCAGGATTTGCTTCTCCAACTTCTAATGGTCTTGGTTCACCTAGGGTAGGAAGTATCATTACTCAAAATCTCCCTTATGGGCTCCTTTCTATTGAAGAACTTGTTAGTCCAGATGAAGATACAACTCTCCCTGAAAATCAACTGACTTTAGAACTTAGGGAGCGTGAATGAATATTCTACAGTCCTTTTAGAAGTGACGCTTGGTACATATCATTGATGAACTTTTTAGAAAACCCGGGTCTTAGTTTCTTCACCACCTCGAATTCCTTTTCATCCTACGCCCAGAGGTTATTATCCTCCTTTGAATATGTCGAAATGGTCATCCATGTTTTCCCAAACACTGGAAACATTCTTATATGGCGGTCCTTTTATTCCTTCTAGGTATCAGTCATTCATTGGTACTTTTTCAGGAGCATCTCCTCAACCAATTGAACGTGACATATCAACTGGTAATAACGGAACACCACCATTGAGTGTAGAAGAAATTCTTATGATGTCTGGTACTATTCCAAATCCGCAACCTCAAGGTAGCCAATTACTGCCTGGAGGGCAACCTCAAGGTAGTCAGTTACCGCCTGGGGGGCAACCTCAAGGTACTCAATTACCGCCTAGGGGGAAACGTCAAGGTAGTCAATTACCACCTGGGGGACAATCTCAAGGACAATACTACCTTCAAGATAGTACATACCTCAAGGTCAACCCCAGATTCAATATATACCTCGAGGTCAACCCCAATATCAATATATACCTCAAGGTCAACCCCAGTTTTAGTACGTGTCTCAAGGTTATCAACCTGAAGGTCAGTACCCAACTCAAGGTTTCCAACCGCCTTCTGGTCAATCATTTGTACAAGGAAATGGAAATGTACCTCTCGATTATCAACCCTACACTCAACCTAGTTATGGTCCTCAATATGCTCAACCTTTTATGGGTCCATACCCCGGAATGAACATGGTGTGGGATCCATCTCAAACTCAATAGATTTTACAACCTAATGTTCAGTTATCAAGTCAACTTGGACAACCTTTGGTTTTCTGGTCCAACCCAACAACCTGTCCAACCTACTGTTCAAGCTTCTGCACCTAGTGTAGCTCATCAGCCTAAGCCTAGTTCACCTCGGACTCCACCTCAAACTGTTGTTGCAACTACTGCAGCTTATGTTCAATCTACCCCACCTACTTCTGGAGTATCGGCAGCTCTAGTTTCTACTATTCATGCATCAACTCCTTAGACCTCTTTACCACAGTCAGGACCCGCAGTTCAGACTTCGGTTCAGATGCCTGTAAGACAACTTGGTCCAAGTACGATTGTCACAACTCAACCACAATTTATTTATCAACCATACCGGGGATACTACCAATTCAGTCCTGTTGTGCAAAACCCATTTTATCAATATTAACCGTACCCTGGATATACTTATCAGCAACCTCAACAACCCCAATTTGGTTCGGTTAATCCTAGTTTTTTGGGAGGATATAATATTGCTAATGCAAACCGAATTCCAGGTTATCCTGGATATCCTCCTCCTGGGGCTGGTCTTGTGACCCAAGGTTTTTGATACCCTAACCATCAGTTACCTTTTATCGTAACTTTGGATTTACCTGATTTGTTGTGCCTTACGAACGATGCAATTTACTATGTTCTGTATTGGCCACTAATGCCTAATAAGTTGCCCGATGATATCCCGAAGTTTGAGGGTAAGTCAAGAGAAGATCTGTCAAATCATGTGATGACTTATCACCTTTGGTGTGCATCTAATTCCATTATTGATGATTCAATTCACTTACATCTTTTTCAACGCACTATGATTGGTCTTGCTACCAGGTAGTACATTGAGTTACCACGAGGCTCTTTTGATAATTTTAGTCAATTAGCCACTTCTTTCTTAACTCATTTTCAGTTGCCTGTCAGATAAGAGAATGGCACAAAATTATTAACTTCATTAAAACAGTCAATGTCCACATATATTTTAGATCATATTCATGAATGGTGACGTAGATGATGTTTAGGGAGGGTTTTTATTCCGCATCAAATTTTGGCAAAATGGTTTGTTAAATCATTATTACCTAAAATCACTGAGGATGTAGCTAAGGCAGGAGTTGTTACTGAAGAGCAAGTAATTGCTCAGGCTTAGTACCTTGACCTCATTTATACGTAGTTGGGTACTTTACATGAAAAAATCCCCGACCTTCTGAAACACAATCAAATAACTACAGCTCCTTGAGGGTCGCATGTCGTTGATGGTATGATAGGTTCAATTAGTACCAAAAGCAAGAAGAAATCTTCAAATAATTCTTCTCCTATTATAACTTTACTAGATTCCCCGACAAGGGACTCTTTCGCTGAAATTCCTGCCGATATCCATGTCGTAGAATCATCTACAGCCAAATCAAAATCTGGCAGTAAAAGGAAGGGGAAGAAGAAAAATAAACAAAAATCAAAAGAGAAATCAGATAAAAATGAATCTACTGATGAGAAACGTAAACCTTGCTATCCTTGTCTCATTTGTGATGAGGAGAATTTTACAAGAGACTGGCCACATTGAGCTGAGGTTTCGAAAATCATCAAAGGTTCTCAAACGCCTGCTGTCTTGAAGGATCCTTTTCCTAGTCAAGATAGTAAGATGATAGGTTCTTCCTCAAATGCCTCAAAAGAACCCATTATGATGATGTCCTATGTCAGGATTGCGACGCAATCGCAAGATTATGGTAGTAAAAATCTTGTTGGTGGTAAGGAAGAAGAATATTCTAATTCAAATCCATCAACTTCAACTCCTTCTGGTTCTGATCTGCTACAGATCGAGAAACCTAACCTAGACTTAGTAATCAAACCACCTGCTAAAGGTATACTTCGGAAGTCAACTTTCAATCCACATGCGAGAGCTACTCAGAACTATAACACTGTTGAAGATTTAGCTATTTCCCCTTCAGCAATGTCAGCTTTGTAGGTGCTGCAATCATGGCCAGCACAGCATAAATTGCTATTGTCTACTATAGGAGCTGTTGATATTTAGGATTCGAACCTTATAATCTTCTATTTAGAGAATAGTACAGATTCCAGTGTTAGTCAAAAATAGACCTTGCCTTAGGACAGTAATTGATGAGGGAGCTTCTATGTGTATTATGTCTATTTAATGTTGGAGATCACTTGGTTCTCCTACACTCAATCAATCCCTGATGATTATAAAGGCTTTTGATGGCCAATGTTTTCATCCTTTTGGAATTTTACAGGATTTACCTATAGGGGTTGAAGGCAAAACTGTAAATCTAGATGTGGAAGTGGTTGATGTCCCTCTAGATTACAACCTTCTCTTGGGTCGTTGTTGGTCTTACGCTATGACTACTACTGTTTCATCGGTTTTTTAGCTTATCAAGTTTCCTGATAATGGAAAGATCATTACAATAGACCAGCTAACTTATTTTTCATCTGACCCAACCTCTTCTGCTAGTATTCAACATGTCGGTAAAACAACTATCCCTTACAAAGATGTTGGGGTAGGTTTGATTAAAGATTCTAGTTTACTAGGAACTTTTTCATTTCCTCCTCCTAATGCATCGCCTTCTTTTGCAACTATTCATATGATTTCATCGAACACTATTGCTTTTGATGATCCTTGGATCGTACCTTCCGATTCTGAGGTGGACTCATTTGGTGATGTGATGCCTTTGAGTCCTTTTGAAGTTGCATATCAGACTGTATAGTCATTTTCCGACTCTTGTGCAACCAAATTTGAATCAATGAATGTGATCCATGGGGAATCACTTTCAATGTCAACTTCAGCTTCAACAACACTTTCTAACCCTGTTCATACTGATGAGCAGGTCCGTGAACTTACGTCTCTTGATGATTACTATGGGAAGATCTTCATCATCGATCTTCGTTTTTACCTGAGCTTGATCATTTTGAAAATGATTTCTCATCTATTTTTGCCGCTGACTATGTTAAAGAACCACATAATCCATTACAACATCCTGATTCTAAGTTGAATTTAGGAGATATTTTTCGAACGGTTCTTATTGACATATCAGTGAAACCTGAAATTATTGAAAACATTCATATAGGCACTTCCTGTACGGACAATGAAATCCAAACTTATAAAGCCCTATTTCAAGAATTCTTTGACGTGTTCGCCTAGTCATATGAAGAAATGCTAGGAATCAATCCATCAATTGTTGTCCATGAAATTAAAACTTACCCAGATCCTAAACCTGTCCGGCAACATTTGCATTAGATACATCCAAGAAAAGTTGCTGCTCTTAAAGCTGAAGTTGAGAAATTACATCGAGTAGGTTTCATTTATCCAATTCCTTTAACGGATTGGGTATCGAATATTGTTCCCATTAACAAAAAGCAAGGAACGATAAGAATATGTATTGATTATATGGATATTAATCAAGCTTGTCCTAAAGAGAATTATCTAATCCCCTATATCGATTAAATTATTGATGATTGTGTCGGCAGTGAAATGTTCTCCTTTATGGATGGTTTTTCCGGTTACAATCAAATCAACATACTCCCTACTGATCAACCTAAAACAGCTTTCATTTGTCCATGGGGGACATTTGCTTATTGCAAATTACCTTTTGGACTGAAGAACGCCAGAGAAACTTTTCAAAGGGCTATGTCTTACACATTTCATGACAGCAAGCACATTGTGCAACCTTATCTCGATGATTTACCTGCTCATTCATTACATAGGTCCGATCATCTCACTCATTTATGAGCAATATTTATGAGATGTAGGTATTATCGAATTAGGATAAAACCACACAAATGTGTTTTCTGTATAGAAATGGGTCATTTACTGGGATTTGTTGTTTCGAAAGCTAGCATTTGTGTCGATCCCTCGAAGGTTGAAGCTATTGTCAAATTACCTCCTCCTTTGACTCTTTGCCAACTCCAAAGTTTGCAAGGGAAAGCAATTTTTTTACGTCGTTTCATTCCTAACTACGCTGAGATAACGAAAGGTTTTACCAGGTTGTTAAAACAGAATATTCCTTCCTTTTGGGATGAGATAGCTGACAAATCTTTTGATGCACTTAAACACGCGTTAACACATGCACCGTTATTGCATCCTCCCAACTACAACCAGGATTACGTCTTGTACCTCGCCGCTTCTCAATACACCATTGGGATGGTTTTAGTTCAGGAAGATGAATTCAAAAATGAACATGTGATTTACTATTTTAGTCGAACTTTGGATCCGACTGAGCTTAAATATTCGCATGTGGAGAAATTGTCCTTAGCAGCTGTTCAAGTTGTCCAAAGATTTTGTCACTACATCTTATCACGCAAAACCACGGTAATTTCTGACTGTAACCCTATGACGTATATTTTGACCAAAAAATTGCTAGGGGGAAAGTATGCCAAATGGATAGTTATCCTGCAGGAATTTTACTTGGAATTTGAAAAATCCAAGGCAAGGAAATCGTTGGTTTTTGTAGAATTGATGTGTGATTTCCTGCGTACTGATACTGAAACTGTGGCGGAAGAACCCATTGCGAATGAATCCTTGTTTCTTATTAGTACTCTTGATCCATGGTATGGAGATATTATTGTTTATCTCCAAACCCAATCTTTTCGGCCTAAAATCTCACGATCTCAGCGAAGGAAAATACGTTTCCAATCCCAGCAATACAACATTATTGGAGATACACTCTATCGTCGTGGGGGGGATTCTGTTTTCCGACGTTGTCTAACTCATGAAGAAGCTGAAAAGGTTCTTAACGACTGTCACTCTGGAGCATGTGGCGATCATATGTCTGGGTATGCCACAACCCAAAAGATATTGCGCGCTAGTTATTTCTTGCCATCCTTATTTAAATATTGTATCTATGCAGTCTAGAAACGCAACAATTGTCAAATTTTTTATCGTAAGATGCGTGCTCCACCTGTTCCTCTCCACCCTATAATTGTCCTCGGTCCTATCGCAAAGTGGGGTATCGACTTTATTACATGTAACCCTCACTCGGCCGAAGGGCATGCATATATCATCATTATGGTAGATTATTTTACTAAGTGGGCCAAGGCGATGCCTACATTTTCGGAAGATGGAAAAACTACTGCAATTTTCATTTTCAATCATATAATTGTTAGATTCAGTGTTCCTTAAGTGATTATTACTGATCATGGAAGTCATTTTCGAAACATCATGATGAATGAACTAACAAATCAACTTCGCCTGCATCAAATAGTTCTACTCCATATTACCCACAGGCTAATGGTCTGGTTGAAGCAATCAATAAAGTTCTAGTCACTATGATCCAATGAATCATTGGCATTCATAGGTTGAATTGGCATCACATGTTATTTTCAGCACTTTGGGCATATCGAACCTCAGTAAAAACATCAACTGGTTTCACTCCTTTTCAACTAGTTTACAGGTTGGAAGCAGTGTTACCCATTGAATGCGAAATTCTATCATTGCAAATAGCAATAGAATTACTCCCAGCCAGTTCCGAAGAGGAAAAATGTTTGTTGTACTTAGCTCAGCTAGATGAGAATTGACGTGATGCTGCATTAGCAATCGAGACTCATGCAAAACGAATAAAAGCTCAGTACGACCGAAATGTTACACCTCGTAATTTTTCAGAAGGAGACCCAGTTTTACTATACGATCAAGCAAACGATAAGCTAGGGGCTAGAAAACGTGTACCCATGTGGCATGGTCCTTATGTTGTTAAGCGAAAGCTGGCAAAAGGGCCCTATGAATTAGTAGATTTTGACGATGTCTCTTTGGGTAAACCAAGAAATGGGCTTCATCTAAAAAGATATTATGCTTAAATTTTGGTGTGGAGATTTTTGTTAGAATAGTTTCTTTCTAGTTGATGTGTTTTAGATTAGAAAGTATGCCTAGTTTAGAGAGTGCTTTTATCATTATTCCTGCTTATCTTGGTTTCACTCCTGATATTGCAGATGTCGACATCTCTTCAAACATACATTGGTTTTGCTGATGGTGCTTGTCATAGTACATGGAACATTTCTTCCGTAGCTTGGGTTATCTATTCACCCTCTGATGGGTTAGCATCTATGCATGGGGTAAGCCTCGATCAAATAACAAATAACATTGCAGAGTATAGTGCAGTGATTGAGTTATTATTCGAATCCATCTCGTTTGGGATTCGGAGTTTGATTGTTAGGTTAGATTCTGAATTCGTTGTATTACAACTTAATAGGGTGTATGCCATTAGAAATCTAGTGTTATTAAGATTATTTTTGAGAGTTCGTCTCTTGGAACGTGAATTTGACTACATTGAATATCAACATATTCCAAAATATTTAAATACATTAGCAGATGGAGTTGCTTCTCGAATGTTAAATAGACATTTGCACTAACCAAGACAGTAAATTTAAAAATATTCCATAACATGTTATACAAGATAGCCAGTAATAGTGATATATCATAGCATAGAAGTGTGTCAAATATACATCGTCTTCAATCATAGGTTGAAAAGCACCTTATGATCGGCAAAAATGATAGTACAAAAAGACATAAAATGTCATATGAGTCTACAAAGGCAATCACCCTATCCCTGATGATGATCATGATAAGAAACCACTGCTTGGGCCACCCTACAAAGGAACCTCCTAAAAGGTCCTGGGACCCCAATCACATAGTGCTATAACCTAAGTGGAATATCATCTATACTAGTCTTTGGAATATCTATTGTCAAATGCTCTAGATTATTCTCCAATTCGGTCAGGGTCTCTGTAGATTGGTCCTGTGGGGCCGGTACTACTACAACTCGGTGTCTTCTCTCATAGGGATGGAGAGTAGCTGGTCACCATGGACCCACATCTACATTTAAAACATTTTACTGTCAGTTTTGGACAATTTAAAAAACAAAAAAAAAAATTTAAAAATTTAGAAAGTGTTGAAAATGATTTTACCTGAATCATCACATTGCTCTCATAGTGGAAGAGCCATGTCTGGGTCACTACGATAATCCATCCTAGCATATGGAAAATCTTGAATCACAAAAATTTCGTTCCTCAACCACCGAAAATACTCAGGTGTAAATTGGACAACCTCTGAACCCTCCTCAAGATGACAGGCCATCACTACAACCCAACGCATAATCCTAGGCTCTCGGGGAAGTCCAGCCTCAACAAAAAGTTGTTGTGGGACCAACATAGGGACCCTCTCTAGACCAAATCTCACAACCAAGAAACCATATCCAACGTTTTTTAGTTGTCCATTCTTTGCTCTAGTTAGTTAGCCTTTTACATTCGCTAACACAGCCTCGCACCAGTTAACGATGGTGCCTCAGTAACAGTCTACTGCCACTCGCATTTGGGATATGGTAGCTGCATGCAATGCTACGCTCCCACATAATCTGGTGACAGTAAACGCAATCACTTTAAGTTCAGGATGGGAGATAGTTTTAATATCTATCTGTTTGTCCGCTGTTTGGTCTTTACAAAACTCTAATCGGAGACTAGTGACAGACTGGCCACCTGGCCTAGTCCCGAATAGAGATAATCGTTTGCCTCTCTTGGGCAAACAAGTCAAGAAATAAATATCCTCTAGCTCGATTTCGAGCCTGTGGCCACCAATCATGAAATACTGGTCCTGTGTGCTCCACCTGTCTACTAGCCATTGCAGGAATTCTACCTGAGCCCTCATGCCAGGTATGGCCTAGAATTTAAATAGTCTGCATGCTTTTAATGCACGTATTGTAGGTGGATGAATTAATGTGGCAAGATCCACATCCTCATGCTCCCGTTCCTACCAAATGAGCATTTTGTATATCCTACATTGCAAAAAAGGCGGATTAGAATAATTTAGTTCAAAATTTTTGGGCGGAAATGGAAAAATTTGAAATTTTAAAACTTATTTCACGAGGTCCGCACCCGCTAGTTAGGGACAGTGTGTAGGTCCGCACTCGTCCTTAGGAACAGGTGCGGGACCCCGACTTTTTCCTTTGTACAAAAAAGTCGGAGTCCGCAAGCGCTGCATGTTGCACTTGCGGACCCTTGCGAGCGGTTTTTTAAACAAAATTTTCCTTAAAAAATCAATTTTAAAGCCCTAAAATGAAAATTAAATGGTTGAAATGCAAGATAGGGATGATGTGGATTACCTAGACCTGACGGTTTTCTATTCCAATAGTCGGATTTTCCGCAATCTTCATAGGAAGTTTCTTACCCAAAATCTCTTACTTCTCACTCTGAAGTCAAATGGTAAAAATGAATTTACAAAATCCCTTTTTATAAGCTTTTTTTAATAAATGAATTTTTAATTTGTTTATTTTTCACTTTAAAAAGGTAACTTTTGATGCATTTTTATTTATTTTAAACAGGAATGAGTAATGTTTTGAGTTTTTGTGCTGAATATTGGATTTTCAGGGAGAATTGATCATTTTCAACAAAGAGCATACTTTTTCACTTTTTCGGACTCTTTCAAAATTTACGAAAAAGTGAAACATTGGAGTCCTCTTTAAGCTCTTTTCTAACTCTTAAAATATGAAAATATTACCGAGTTTTTTCTTTTTAAACTCGTTAAAACGGAATTAAAAGGACGGTGCACTTACAACTCTTTTCTGACCGTATAAACATGAAAAGATCGCTGGACTTTTATCGTTTCAAGTTCGATATTGGTTATAAAACGATGTGTTTTCGATCGTTTTTTAATTTCTCAAATCAGAGTCACTAATTATGAAAAGTACTCCTTGATCGTAATGGTCAAACGATTCTCTCAAGTATTATTTTATACTTTTTTGGGCTTGGGGGACACAAATTTACGAAAAAGGACAACCATGGAGTTTTCTTAAGTTTTTCTTCTAACTCCCTAAAATTGAAAAACACTGAGTTTTTCCTATATTGGACTCGTTAAAATTCAACACTAAAGGACCTGTTCAAATTTAAACAGGAACGGACCACTCCTTCTTAGGGTTCGAATTTTAAACTAAGTTGGACTCATCCGAAGGATGATCTTATAATCAAGCAAATGTTATCCTCCTCAACCTTGTCAAAAATAAAGAGGTACTTTCCAGAAATGGTGGGGGAAAATAGAGAAAAATGAACCTGTTTGTTATACTTTGTGTTTTAGAAAAGCAGTTAACCACTCTTGAACACGACACTTTTTGTTCACCTGGGTTGGGAAATCCTTTCCCTAACAGTTAATCAAACCATATTGAAAGTCTTTAGCCAGTTTCTGGGTATTAGCTTTGGGTCAATTGACACCAAACCATCTATAGTGTCATTATGTGTTCAAGAGGTCAGTTCAAATAAACCATTCATTTGCAAAATATTTGTCATCCATTTTGACCATCCCTGAGTTAGTCCTTGCCAAATATATTTCTTTAAAACTTGATCTATGATTTCGTGTTATGGGCTTGCCTACGAAGGATCGCTTTCTATCGACTCCAACTCATTATCTAGAAACATGATCTAGAAATTGTCAGTACCTTGGAATCTGCATGCCCTAATGGCAGGTTTCTCGCCTTCGATGACAGGTTGCATCATTGACCTTCGATCAAAGGATTCTATGACGTGTTCAACATCAACTCATTTATTCACATTTCATGGATTATACTGAGTACTTTGAGAGCCATTGACATTATTGGTGGTTTCTCTCACACTTGTTAACAGTTCACATCATTGATTGGTAATCAAGTGGTTTCTACCATGTTCGACTTTGACACATTCATTCACATGGACAGAATCATACTAGTTCAGGAAGCAGAAATCAAGACCTTGGATCTAGTTTCTACCCTCCAGGCTGCGAGGAATTTTGTTATTCATTATATAGTGGACTATTCATAAATCGATGGCTTCCACCATACTCTGTCTACATATGTCTATACTCGTGATGTATTACAAAATCATTCTTGTATGAGAGCAGTTTAGTTAGTTTTCTAGTCAGTTTTGAACTGAGTATGGGAATGTCTACCTCAGTGATGATATGTTCACATATATATATTTTTCATTGAATGTTTTTACAGGTTCCGACTAGGGTGTCCACAGGATGATCCTTGAAATGATAAAGTACTTCAGTCTTCTTAGATGACAAATACTAACCTCATATATTACAGACTTCGCACTTTAGGGGGCAATCTGTTGCACAAAAATTGTCACCTTGACATTCTGCAATCTGTGTGAGTCTATCACCAGTCATGCTTTCCTCCTTTGGAAGTCTTAAACCTCAGTTCTTCATATCAAGCCTTGAAATTAAGAGAAAGTACCTAAAAATCTCTAAAACTCTGGTTCTTCACTTTCTCTTAGCATTACCTATGATCCCGCACCTAATGGTCATGTTCCCTATGCACCTGACCGCTCTATCTATGTGTTATGGGTGCGGACCCCTGTAAAAGTTAAAAAAGCGCAAGTACATTCTTAAGAAATGATTTTGAGTCATTTCTGGAAGCTTCTAGAGGGAATCTTGAGGTGTCAAATTCGCTCCTTTAAGGTTCATGCATCCCATACCTTAAGGAGCTAACCCCTTAATGTGAGGAGCTTATCACTTTGAAGGAGGACTCTATCCCTTCATAGGAGGACCTGTAACCTCCTTCCTTTGCACTATAAAATGAAGCATTGGGTTGGTTACTGGGAGGTTGAAAGCTGAATATTTTTTAGGTGAAATGCTGCTGGAACTTAGTCTTCCTAATTGAGCTTTTGAGAGGAGAGATTACATACCTTTTTTATCTCATTTGGAAGAGAGTGAGGCTTGTCAAAGTAGAGGAGGTTTCTGTTTGGACCCTGGAAAGAGCTTGTACAGCATCAAGGCAACAAAGGTTGTAAAGTTCTTCTATTTCAAAGTTAATACAATCAAGTTTATTTTTCTCAATAAGCTGTGATTTATGGTTTATTTTATGGACTCCTTGATCACCATGATGAACATGATTTATTATATTAGCTATGCAGGTGTTATTTGATGTGTGTTTGTTTGTGATTGCAAGTTCTCTAAAGGAAATGCTTTCGGATGGTTGAAGCATGGCTGCCACAAACTACCGTTGGACTTAAGATAGGGTCTAAACACCTCTTTAGTTTTTATTAATGAATCCCAATATGTTTAGAGAAAGGTAAATTTTCTTGTCGTGCTTGTTGCTAAATATCTATTGATACTAGGGAGATTGGCCTTGTCCACAAGATCAATTTATCCAGCCAACAATGCTAATGTCTCATTTAGTGGGAGAAAAGGAAATCATATATCCATTAAAATACATGCATAAAACATGATAATGATTCCCGTGCATATAACAAAGAGTTATATATTCATTAAAGAATATTATAAGTGTATATAACACCAGTCAAACGGATTAAATATAATCTAAAACATGCTATATTTCACAACATTAAAACAATTAATAACTTCAGTGATTAAAATAACTTATTTTTTGCTCAAATTTCAGCAACTCGCCCTGTATGATGAACATCCATCCCAAACATGAGCTTTATTATTCCATTTCTCTATACAACATGGCGCCTTTGAGCTAGCGCTATAAGTCCATAAGGAATGATGGCTCTCATGGTTGGGTTTTCTCCACCCCGCAACTAAATACTTAGATTACTAACCACTACAATGATTCAAATCGATCAACTCTCTTTCCCCTCAACCTACAGAGCTTAATGAATGGGATCTCCTTCTCTTCCATGTAGTACCTAGATTTATTCCACTTTCCTCGAAGGCTCTAGAGTAGGTTGGCTAAGAAATCTCTTATCTAGGGATTTTAAGAATCTTAGTTGTACACAAGAGTGCTCATAGTGGTATTCCCGAAGGCTCTCTATTCATTTCCTCAACATGAAGTACAATTATAGGAGTATATTCTAACATTCCATTCAATTCTCGGTTTCAACAAATCAATTCTGCATATACCATATGGTTTCCTTTTCATTTCCAATATTAATCTCTCCTTCTCCACCACCCTTTGAATCTAAAATTATGTCTCTTTTTCCTACTCAAATTCCCTTTTCTTCCATGCATGCTTTTACTTTCACATTTTCTAAGAAGTATTGGCATTATGGTGTTCATGGTTGTAGCTAGCTGGTGTTGGCATTAGTTTCATGATGATAACTAATGTGTGTTAACATTGATGTAAAACCTATGATGGTCTAGTTGATGCATTGATGTCGCTCTTGTGGTATGGTTGCAACTGGTTGAGTTGACATTCAACTTATTGTGTTGGCATTAATTTCAACTTTATGATGTCAGAATCATGATGGTCAGTTGATGGTAGTGTATATTTTATGATTGCTCATGTGCTAGTGATGTTTATGATCCTATTCATGACATAATGCAAGAACCTAGTGTAAGAAATAGAGGATGACATGTAGCAATGATGTGATGGCATGATGATGATGCTTTAGAGATGCTACAGAATTATGCATTGGCTTGGAGGAAGTCTGAAAGGTTCTGAAGGAATTTTGATAGGTGTAAGAGTTCCTAGAGATGCTAAAGATTATGGACATGCTTTGGAAGAGTCTATTACTTGATTAGGTCATTTGATACAGGAGATGAGGTTTATTAGTTTGATGCCTTTCCTTAGGAACTTATGCTCAGTGATACGATGAGAAATTTCTTGTGGGAGATGAGCAGGAGGTTCTAGACATCCTCCTAAAGTTGGGTCGGAATATTCCATGTGGAAGGAGGCTTAAAGAGGAGTACAAAGGTTGCCAGTGGCACACAGAGCATTACTAATGTTATCCATGGATTGGAGAAGAGAGTTATAACACTCACCATTGTTTAAAGAAAACTATTACTCTATTTTCAAGGGTTTTTCCTCCAAGGTTCCTTGTGCACATTAGATGTATTTTGACATGGAAATTCCTAGAAGCTTCTATACTAATTGAAAAATGCCAGGAATGGTTTGAGATGATCCTAGAATGAATGTAAACATGTTAAGTGCACAAGTACTGGTGATAATGGCTTTATTCCTCCAACTTTGTGCACTTTTGATTTGAGTCCAAAGTGCAATTCACCCCGTGTGTTCTATATACTTAATTTTGGAGTGGTGTGATCGTTAGTTCAGTGATTGGGTGAGTGAGAGAGGGTTGCATAAAAGAGAAATGTTTTAGACCAAGTTCTGAGAGGGGTTGCTTCAATGTATGAGTGAAAATGACTGCAAAATGAGAAGATCTAATTACTGAAGCATATTATTAGTGCAAAACTTAGAATTGCAGACCAAAGGTGCATAGTTTGTTAGTAGAGATGGAGAGCTTGGTATAGCTCCAAGTTTGTGACTCTCACACATTTCTTTTGCCACGTTGTTGGTGCATTTAGAAGATAAATATTGTGTTTTATGATGTTGATTATATTATGCAAAATTTATATTTCGGAGTGAGGGTTTCATTTTATGGCTGAGTTTGAGACATGTATTTACTATTGGTGATAATATTGTTCAATTTACATTGGATTGATTGTGGAAACAATTTTATTGAGTAGAGAGAATGTTGTTATGGTATTCTTATATGATTTGTATAGCGTATTTCTATTAATATTGGTATTGCAGAGATGAATCAGAGTTGAGAAGAGTACCTTGGATCCAATGTGAAATGATATGAAACGAGGTCTACATAGAGCTTATGTAGGAGTGGCCTCATGCATGTTGGAGATGTGATTTTGTATCATTGGTGAAAGGAACAATTTCACCATATAATGGTAGTTGGAGAGTCTAACCAGTGCTTGGAAAGGATCATTGAACATGGTTTCTTTCAGCGAATGGTTGTTTGTAGATCTATGTGAGAACACAATATTATAAGATGATCAGTAGGATCAAGTTTCCTAGATGATGGGGGTCAGCTAATTGTATTTGAGGAAAGGTCTCCTAGATGATGGGAGTCGTTACATCTATGTAGGAGACCATTTCTTGACATAATATAGATTCAAAGAAGTGCAGTAAAAGCATAGGTGATTTTTCTCCTAGAAGGGTTTTGACTAGATATGGTGTGTCTCATGTGTGATGATGTGTTTGTGCTTTGACATGTTGTTCATTATTTCTCTCATCGTTGTTTTAATTTATCTTCTTACATGGTTATTGTTTAATTTTTATGCATATGCATTGGTTGATAACATATTTTGAAGTGTTGCAATGATATGTGTGATTTAGATGAGAAGTTAAAATTGGTAAAAATAATAGATCAAACTACTAATTCACTCCCCCGCTCAGTAGTGCTTAAGGTTTCCAATAACTACTATCAAAGTAGGGATATTAATTGTGGCTTGATCAAATGAGAGTAGATTGTGGGATTATGGTGAAGAACAAGAGGAAACAATATTAGAAAAATAAGGGCCTTCAAAAACAAGAAGCTTGGCCACAAGAGTCTCATCTTCCTAGTGTAAGTGGTTTAGCCAATAAAGTGCAGAAATCAAAATATCACAAATCCAAAGGTATGAATGTTAATGATTTTCTGTTAAGTTATAATTTTGATGATTTAGATTTTGATCATGTTGAATTAACAATAAAATATGAGAATATTTTGAGTTTCTTAGAGCTAATATATCTAGATTAACAATTGCATGCACGGATTAGGAAAAACTATTGGAGATATATGATGATAAGGACACCAATCTCAAGGAAAAAAATATTAGTTTAAAAAATAAACTGGTAGATCAGAAAGAATTGAGGAAGGAATGAGAAAGAAGTGCAAAGAGAAGGAAGATCAGTGTGATAGATTAGCATCTAATGTGATGTCCTTGAGAAAGAAGCAGAAGTTGGAGAAGAGCATTGTAGCATTGGAAAATTTGTTTGAGGGCCATATATAACCATTGGATAAATATGGTCTTGGATTTCAGAAGGGTGAGTCTAGATTACATGTAGGTAAAAAAACCAAAGTTGAATCAAATGAACCAGTAGTGAATAATCCCAACAACAAAAGTAGAGAAGAAAGAAACTAGTAGTAGATCAACCGATAGAACAAACAACATCCAAGAGGAAATCCTCAAGGAGCACCTACATTCAGAAGACCATTTGTTCTAATAGAGGAACGTGGCACATCTATAAAATTTCAATGGAACCAAAGTCCCTTCATTCCTTTCGTGCATAAATTACAATGTTATAGTCGTCACAAGTTTGGGCATGTTGTAGCTAATTGCAAGAGCAACACGTATATATCTAATCAGTAGATCTTGTAGCAGTATCAATAGCCAAGGAGATTGGCCAATCGGTATACTCGTGATTTTTATGATTATTTCTATTGATGTAACCTGTTTGGCTATAAGGCAATTAATTGTAGATCTAACCCACGGAGGAGAGGCACATTGTGTACAAGGTATAGATTTGACATCAGTAGCAATATAATTGAAATTTCATATCTTGGCGATGTGGAGTGTTATCCATGCCATAACTTTGTCCATATGGCAACAGACTACATGTTTCCCTATTATTCAAGGCTAAATTGAAAAGAGAAAGCAAAAAAAATAGGAGCTAACGTAAAACCAATGAAGGAAGAAAATAAGCATCCAAAGATTGTGTGGAGAAAGAAGGAGCAACGACTATTAAAGTAGTGAAGAGCAACCTCTCCTATAGTCCATGGTTATTTCTTGGATATTTATAGAGGACTACAGATTTCATGGAAGGTGAATAACCTCAAGGGTAGCATATGGTAGTAGTGTGATAGTTTGATGAGTACAAGTTGTTGCAGCAACATATCATGATTCCATTTTAGCCTCATGCACATTCAAGTCCATGGGATCAACATGTCTATTGGAGGTATATTGAGTTCAGGGGGATCTGTACATGGTATGATATTTTATTGTATTATTTGGCATATTTTTCATTGTTTTCCCTAAATTATTTGCGACTACTTTACATATGTTATCTCAGTGAAAGTGGTAAATATTTTAGTCATATATAAATGCTTTTGGTCTTCACTATAATTTGGTCGAATATTTTTACAACCATGCATAGATGTGATTATTTCTTCATCCATGTAAAAAGATGATTTGAGAGTTGGACCAACCATTTGTAAGTTGTTATATGCAGTTTATTACAACCATGCATTTATTATAGTATCATCATTTTGTGGTGGTAGTGAGTGTAGTCAATAGTGAGTTGATTCATTGTGGTGCAAGTAAATTCTCTATGCAGACACAAATAATTCCTCTAGCTCGAGAGAGTGGGTCTAGCCACAAACAAACAATCTATAGAAGATCTCCTTAATCTAGAATCAAATAAGAGGGCCTGCCTCTTAGAATTCTATTCCGCTTGGTGATGATACTGCTTCCTCACTCCATCTACTTTCTATTTCCTTCCTTCGAATACCTAAAACAAGAAAAAAAACAACAACAACAAATGTGATAGCATACAATATTACATTCAGTATACTTAACAAGTCAAGGAACATTAAGCCATCGAATGTAAGATAACACATCAATGTGGGAAATCAATCAGTAATTGTATTCATATAAATTAAGAAAGAGATTACAACCAAAGCCTTCACATTGTTTGTCTCCTTTGACGTATCTGGGTTCCCGCACTTATGCTAGCATCTCATGGATAACCCCAACAATGGAAGTTTGAAGGCTTCTTCCCTTTAGTCTCAAAGCAAACCAAACACACTATTCTCACTCAAACATACACTAGAAAGCTACAAGCTATAGATGTCCTGCTGATTATTCAAGCTCCAAAAATACCAATACTCAAACTAGTGAAGCTTGTAAAAGGAGGGGTTTATATAGCTTGGATAGAGGGGAAATGGTTCCTCTCATCATGGGAGAAGTCTTTATCTCTTGGGTTGGTTCCATCCTAATAGGGGAAAGGATCCCAAACTAACTTCTTCAGCTCCATCCAGCCCAACCATTTACCAGACTTCTATTACGAAGCTTCTAGAATTAGAAGCTTGGACTCCATATTTAAAAAATTTCCTAAAGGAGGATCAACGCAACTGAGAAAAGGCTCAGTAGCATCCTACGGAGCTAGACCTAGTTTTAATCTCTGTAAATCAATGCGAGGAGGAGACAGGTTAGCATTGTCGATCGTGTAAGCTGGGGTAAAAGGAATATTCTTGGGAAATGATGCAAAGGGGAATTATTCTGCTCATGAAGAGGGACATACTAGGAGTTCCTTCATGATGGGAAAGCATCTAGGGTTCACTATAGAGGTCCTCCAATATCGTAGATGAGGAGTACAGGGACAATGAAAAAATGATGTGTAACAATCATCATGGTGATTGGCATGTTATGTAGGTGTCTCATGAGCCATTATGCAGCCATATGTATGGGCTAATGTTAATGTAACAATGATGATATGTTATGTATTTTAATAATTGGTCGATAGGAGATGATGATAGAATCCATTTATTTATTTATATATCCATGTAAAATTCTCATTAATCCAAGTACTTGTATTGTATGTATCGTTGGGTCATCTAGTCATGCATTATGAGGTGGTGGTATGGTGATATGAAAGTTAGGTATGAGTTCGTATGTCACTACTATAGCCATGTATTTATCAATGTGTATGTCACTCATTGATGTTCATATGGAGTCTATTTACATATGGTGCTTCTATGCATGTAAGGGAAGCATTAGTTGCAATAGGACTAGTTCATTGCATGTTGGAGATGATTTTGGACATAGTATATGTTCATGAGGAGAATTATATGTTCCTAATTACTTCAACCATCCATTGTTGGCATTATGGCCTGCTTAGAGGAGCTCATATTTTTTCCTCATGCTATGTTGTGACTATTGGGGCCTTTTACCTCATGATATGGAAAGAGAGGATGTGTGGATGTTGTCTTGCTACTATGTAGTTGTTCTTACGATGTTGCATACTGATGCTTGTGTAGTTTCTGGTGGATAATTGTTGTCGCTACTAGAGGTTGTTGGTTGGACATGTTGCTCTAAATGTTGATTGGTTTTTTTTTGTCTGTTCCTACTAATATTAGAGGCATGTATTCTTGTTGATGTGCATTATTATTCAGCCGTGTGGAGGTCAGTTTCTCTAGTTCTTCAGTACTTGCATTCTTGTTGCCTTACTAGAGGGAGTTGTCCCTTTTCCATTAATTTCAAAGGGGGAGTGATGGAGGAGGTGGATTTTGAGGTTGTATGTGGTTTGAATCAATTCCAAAGGTGAATATTGTTAGCATTATGATGTTCATGGTTGTAGCTAACTCAAGTTGGCATTAATTTCATGATGACAAATAGCTTGTGTTAGCATTGATGTCAACCCTAGGATGACCTAGTTGATGCATTGATGTCATTATTGTGGTATGGTTGTATCTGGTTGATTCAACATTGAGATAATTGTGTTCACATTGATGCCAACCATATGATGTCATACTTGACATGATGGTCAAGTGATGGTAGTGTATGGTTGATGGTTTCTCATGTGCTAGTGGTGTTTATGTTCCTATTCAAGACTTAATGTAGGAACCTAGTGAAGGAATTGGAGGATGACTTGTAAGAGTGGTGTGATGGAATGATGATGAGGCTGTAGAGAAGCTACAAAATGATGCAGAGGTCTAGAGGAAATTTAAAAGGTTCCGAAGGAAGTTTTATAGGTGCAGGAGGTCCTAGAGATGCTAGAGATGATGGCAAACCTTTGGATGATTTCTACTACTTAATAGAGGTCATATGTTGTAGGAGATAATGTTTATCAATTTGATTCCTTTGTTTAAAGACTTATAATTAGTGTCATGAGGATAAATTTCTTGTGGGAGATAAGCAAGATGTACTAGACATCCTCCTCAAGTTGGGCTAGGAGATTCAACGTGGAAGGAGGATGGAAGAGGAGTAACACAAGCTATCAGGTACATGAAGAGCATTACTAATGTTGGGCATGGCTTGGAGAAGAGAGTTATAACGTTGGACAAAACAAAGAGAAAATTGTTACTTTGTTTTAAAGGGTTTTCCTCTAGATTCCTTGCGCACATCAAATGCATTTCAACATGGAAATTCCCATAGTATTTTAAACTAATTGAAAAACCTCAGGATTGGTTTAAGATAGTCCTCCAATGAATGTGAATACCTTAAGTGCATAATTAATGTTGATAATGGCTTGATTTCATTAACTGTGTGAACTCTCTATCCCAATCCAAAGTGCAATTCACCCTGTATGTTTTATGTACTTAACTTTGGAGTTGTGTGAGTGTTGGTTCAGTGATTGAGTGAGTGAGAGAAGGTTGCATAAAAGAGAAATGTTTTAAACCAAGTTGTGAAAGGGGTTGCTTCAATGTTTATGTGTAAATGACTGTAGCATGAGCTGATCAAATTGCTAAAGTAGAGTATTAATGCAAAACATCAAATTGTAGATCAGAGATGCAGAGAGTTGTAGCATAGATTGTTGGTAGAAATGGAGAGCTTGGTATATCTCCAAGTTTGTGACTCTAACATATTTGTTTTGCAGGTGCTGCCGGTGTATTTGGAAAATAGTAATTGTGTTTTGTGTGGTTGATTTTACTATGCATAATTTATATTTTGGAGGGAGGGTTTGAAGTTATGGCTGAGTGTGAGATTTACTTTCATTGCTAGTGATAGTATTGTTTAGTTTATAGTGGAGGGATTGTGGCCACTATTTGTTTGAGTAGAGAGCATGTTGTTGTGGTATTTTTATATGATTTTTAGAGAGTCCTGATGTTGAGATTTATATTGCAGAGCTAAATTGGAGTTGAGTTGGGTATCCTAGATCCCATGTGAAAATATATGAAATGAGGTCACATAGAACTTGTGGAGGAGTGGCCTCATGCATGTTGGAGTAGTGATTCTGTAGCATTAGTGAAAGGAATAATTTCTTCATCCAATCGTAGTTTTATAGTCTAATCGGACTTGGGCGAGGATCATTGATCATGGTGGCTTTCAAGGGATGGTTGTCTGTGGATCCATGTGAGAACATAGATTTCCGAGATAATCAGTGGAATCGAGTCTCTTGGCTAATGGGGGTCAGCTGGTTGTATATGAGTTCGAGTCTCTTAGCTGATGGGAGTCAAGGAATTTATGTAGAAGACCGTTTCTTTAAATAATAGAGATATAGAGCAGCGTAACAACAACAACGGTGGTTTTTCTCCCGGAAGGGTTTCCACCAGATATCCAATGTCTCATGTGGGATGATGTGTGTGTTCTTTAATGTGATATTCATTATTTTTCTCATGGTTGGTTTTTTTAGCTTCTTATATGGTTAATGTTTATTCTTTATTCATATAGTTAATATTCACCCCACTTAATATTTCTTAAAGTTTCCAACAAAAAATAATTGTACGTAGCTTATGCTTTCAAAAATAGGTGAGATTCCTTTCTCCACCCACCTCTTAAATACTATTAATGATTAAAATAAAAAAAAAAAAATATATATATATATATAAATAATAATAAAATTCAACTAAACATATTAAAATTTATCTTTAGACGCCTTTAGCCCTCTCTCTTTCTAAATGATAAACCCAAACATTAATGCCCCTCTCCTATTACACCAACCATATGTTTTTGGATCCCTTTAGCCCTCTCTCTTATGAAATCATAAACCCAAACATTTGTGCCCCTCTCCTATTACAACAACTCTATATTTTTAGTACATTGATACGTCTAAAAATTATAATGTTGAGTGTTTTGGGCTTTTAGGTTATTTATCCCAAATCACCAACATAATTAATATTGGCACAATTACATAACAATTTATAGAAATTAAAAATAGAATATTACAATATAGAATTATTCTCACTTTAGAATTAATAAACAAAAGTTTTGTATATATTTTGCAAATGAACGGTTCAAATTTGGTCCTTCATGGCACTTTAAATTTTTCAATAAAAGTAAACTAGAATTTTTAATAAAAGTAAACCTATCAAACTTCAAAAGAATTAAATTTATGTGAGCTAAGAATTATCATCAATTTCTTCGAATCGAATAAATTAAACGTTTCCATTAAACGCTTCAAGGCATAAATTAAATAGGGTTATAATGAAAAATTTCTTTAGCGAATTATTAAAATTTTAATAATA
>APFE031502362.1:73354-104185 GCA_000404065.3 Pinus taeda | reverse complement strand
ATTTTATTTTATTTTATTAATATATTTTTAAATATACGTAATATTGCTTATTTCTACATATAAAAGTATCTTTAGTGATAACTCACACTCAATTTTTTATTATTTTAAATATTTCTAAACTTCACTAATGTGACCCAGCCCACACAAGCCCACACTTTACACCTGGGCTTGACTTTACACTTGGTTTTGGATCCTTTTATGACGTTGCAGATTTGGTTTTTTGTAGCCAGCGGTTGTATGTGGTATGGCAATAGATATTTTACGTTGGTAATGGGAATGTTTTAATGCAACATTATTGCCCAGCTACAAGCCTCAGGCTTGGTTCCCTGCGTTCACTCTTTGCCAAAATGGTTTGGTGGTCTAGTCATTCGCGATTCTTCCTCGCTTCTATGCAGTCCGGTGAGGGTTTGGTAGTTACCCTGTATGGCTCCTCCTCAAACAAATATGGCAGTCTCTGTTCCTCTTTCGATTATGGTTGCAAACGTATGCTGGACTTCTGAGCTTGACAGTGTGGCTGTCTATGGGTTCCTCCTGTGTGATGAGCTTGCTTGGGTTCTAGAGGTGTCTTTGCACGAGTTCTTTCTCGGATGTAAGTCCCTCGGCTTCGTTTAGTCGTTAATCTCTTGAATGTGGTCTCTCATCTGGTATCTCTCCCCTTGCTATTGTTCTCACTGCTTCTAGTCTCTGTTCGATTTATAAACTGGTTTTGTTGTTGGTGATTATGAACACAGGTAAGAGGGTAAACAGCTTTGGCAACTGCGCATAGGTAAATACTCTTCTCCCTGATTCAATCCTCCCTTCGCTTGGTATTGAATCTGACCAGGAATGCTTCTTTTATCTCTCAGGCTCTGTCAATTTGTCAGTGACTCAGTTCCACAGCTTCTCGGTCCGACTTGCTCGGGTACCTAGGGTTTTCACTTACCCTCTTTTCAACTTTTTACTTCTAGTATTGTGGTAGCAGTGGCTAGCATAACCTTGTTTGCCTATGTAGGTCTGTGGTTCGACCTGGGCGCATGGACTCCTTTACAGTTCAGTTTTCTAATGTAACATTCCCTTATCCAGTAGGCTCTGGTGCCTGAGACCTGTCAATTTACAGTTAGGGGTTTGGTTTGGTTTCTTGAAAGTCTGTCGTTTGATGTTTGGTAGCCAGATTTAGTTCAAAACACTGTCAATGGAATGTAGTTTGAACTGGCTTCGACTTCTGTTTGATTTAACTGTTATATTTGATAAAAAGAACTGAGCTTTGTTATGGAACCCTATCCTAGGGTTTGTCCTTCCTGGACGGTGATACTCGTCTTTTGCTTATAATGACTGTAATATAATTATGGCTTGAATAACAATTGTTGTGGACGCTATTCTGTGTATCTTTGTTTAGTTATGAAAATTTGGAAAGGTTATTGGGGTTACCTATGTTGATTTTTGTTACCTTCGACACTCTGTTCCACTGTACCTTTATTATAGGTCTCACTGTGATTCACTATTTTCCTTACGCTCTCCAATTTGCATGTTCTCATTCTGTTGCGTTATGCAAATTCATTCTTGAATTGTCGTTCGTTGGAAATGTTAAGAAATGTGACCTGCAGTGGTCGATTCTTGTATGATGGAACTATTCTTAATTACACAATAGATAAAAAGAATATAACATTACAGAGATAGGCAATGAATCAGATGGACTATTTCTGAAAATAAGATCTATCTCTTCTTTCTTTATTTCTCTGTTCTGGAATTGTTGAACCCTGCTTTTGTCTTACATTTATGCTCTTATACATTTTGATTATAGTTAATTGAAATTATCATGGATTTCAGTTGAACAGACACGATATGGTTGATAACCATAGTTCGGTTGACATTACAAGATTTTTATTTAGACAATTTTGTCTTTTCTTTTCTAAATGGACAGATTAATTCCTAACTGTTGTTTTATTATTGTTTGGACCTTAATAACCCTAATCATCCATTTAACCCTGAATTAACATAGCAACTTAAAATAAAATAAATTAAAATCCTATCTCATGACCTCCTAAACTAAATACAACAACAAAAAAAAACAATCTAGATAATCAACAACCTTCCAACCTGGCAGAGACTTCACCTAGTCACGGCGAGCTAGATGCTCCTGCATCAGGCTCCCAGGGCAAAAAGAAATCATGTCTCCGGCACATGAGCTTCTCGACTGAAGTTCCTATTCGTTCAATTTTCCTGGCATCAAGCCATGAACTATCCTCAATAGGACGGTTCTTCCACTTGACCAGGTACTACATATATTCCTTCCGCCGAGTTCGTTTAACCACCTGAGTGTCGAGAATGCTTTCGATCTCGGGAGGTTGAACGTAAGGCATCTATCTCTTACAAGCTTCTCTGTTTTCCTGGGTACTCCATGTAGGTCACGTTGCTCCATCGTCTTCCTTTTCCTCTGGGTCAGCCATGTAGGGGATCAGGTCTGCTACATTAAAGATAGGTGAAATGCCTATTGTGGGTGGTAATTGTATTTCATAGGCATTCACCAAAAACTTCTGAAGGACTTTGCAGGGCCGTATCTTTTTATACTTCAATTTATTGTACGTACCTTTAGGGAAGCGTTCTTTGCATAAATGCGCGAGGACTTCGTCCCCCACGTCAAATTGTACTTCCCTTCACTTCAAATCTGTGTGCTATTTGTACTTTAAACTGCTATCCTGTAATTTCATTTTCACTTGTTCATGCAAATCTCTCATCGCGTTAGCGAAATCTTCTCCATCTACACTTCGCCTTTCCTGCAGTCCAAGGTCCCGTAGTTCATGCACTCTACGAGGATGCATGTCGTATAGGATCCGAAATGGACTGAAACCCGTGCTATGGTTAGGCCAGTCGTTGTAAGCGAACTCTGCCTGTGCTAGCAATTGATCCCACATCTGCGAATTCTCCCCGACCAAGCTTCTTAACAAGTTTCCCAGACTCCTGTTTACAACTTCTATTTGCCCGTCAGTTTGCAGGTGATATGATGAATTGTAGCTTAGCTGTGTGTCCATTTTTTTCCATAAGGTACACCAAAAGTGTCCCGTAAGCTTCACGTCCTTGTCCAAAAGGATAGATTTAAACAATCCATGCAACCTGACAATCTCATTGAAAAACAAGTGGGCCACGTCGATGGCATCACTGGTTTTTCTGCACGAAATAAAATGCACCATTTTTTAGAATCTGTCCACCACTACCATTACCGATTCGTATCCTCGCTGCATCTTCGGTAGACCTAAGATGAAGTCCAAACTGACCGAGTCCCATGGTTTGCCTGGAATAGGTAACGGTGTATACAGTCCTGTGTTTTGACTGTGACCCTTCGCTAACTGGCACACTTTGCATCTGGCCACAAACCATTGTACATCTCTCCGCATCTTTGGCCAAAAGTAGAAATGACTAAGCTGCTCGATGGTCTTATCCATGCCAAAATGTTCGGCCAAACCTCCACTATGCTTCTTGCGAATAATATTCTCCCTCATCGAGCAGTCAGGTATGCACAGTTGTCCTCCCTTAAACAACAACTTCTCCTGTAGATTGTAGTACAACCAAGGACTGTTATCTCTCACTAAAGGGTTCTAGCATGCCTCATAGGCCTCCTTAAAATCTGTATCCATTTGGTATAGGTCCTATAGGTGCTCAAGACCAGCACCTGTACAGTGCTTTCCTGCAAAAGTAAAGCTTTCGTACTCAGCGCATCTGCTACCTTATTTGCTTGCCCACTAATATGCTTCATTACGAAATTGAAACTCTGCAAATACTCCACCCATTTTTGGTGTGTTTGTGGTTCAGCTTGTGCTGCTGCATTACATACTATAGTGCAAAATTATTTGAAAACAACACAAATTCATTTCCTAGCAGATAATGCCTCTAGTGCTTTAGTGCCTGGATGACTGCATAAAACTCCTTATCATACGATGAGTATTTCTGTCAACTCTCATCAACTTCTCGCTGAAGAATGCTACAGGATTATCCTCCTGACTGAGTACAGCTCCAATTGCTGTCTCGTTGGCATCACAGTGAACTTGAAATAACTTCTTAAAATCTGGTAATCTCAGGATCGACCTCTCAATAATCTTCCTCTTTAACAACTGGAAACTTCTCTCCGCTGCCTCTGTCCATCGAAAAGGATGGTTGGCCTTTTTGATGGTATCTAGCATGGGCGCACAAATTTTGCTAAAATTCTTGATTAATTTCCTGTAAAAACTTGGTAATCCGTGAAATCTACGTACCTCAAATAAATTTTTCGAAGATGGCCAATTCACTATTGCTGCCACCTTCTCTGGATCCATCTTTGTTCATTCTTTGCTATTACAAACCCCAAATAAATCAATTCCTTCTGCAGAAAAGTACATTTCTTCAAATTTATTAGTAGTTTATTTTGTTGTAATTTCTCTAGCACCTTACGCACATTTTGAAGGGGTTCTTCTCTTGTCTTGCTGAAAATAAGGATGTCATCCAAGTATACTATCACAAACTTCCCAATATACTCCTTTAGCATCTCATTCATTAGTCTCATGAACGTACTGGGCACATTGCTCAGCCCAAATGGCATGCCCAGCCATTCGTATAGCCCCTCATTCATCTTAAAGGTTGTCTTCCATTTGTCCTCCTCTCGTATCCGAATATGATGGTACCCGCTTCTCAAGTCTATCTTCGAGAAGTAAGTTGCCCCGCTTAAACAATCCATCATATCATCCATTCGTGGTCATGGAAACATGTACCAGATGGTGATTTTATTGATGGCCCTTGAGTCAGTGCACATCTGCCATTCTCCTCCCTTCTTGGGAGCGAGGATCGTTGGAACAACACAAGGGCTTAAGCTCTCCCTTATCAATCCCTTGTCCAACAGCTCTTGCACTTGCTTCCTAATTTCTTCATTGTCATCGGGGCTCATTCGGTATGCCACTTTGTTCAACTAACTGGGTTCAGGTATGAAGTCAATATGATGACTTATGCTTCGTTTGGGGGGTAACTTGTCTGGTAAGTCATGTACAACTATGTCCGTAAAATCCTCCAACATTTGCTGGATCTTCATAGGTAAATATGATATCTCTGTATGCAACAATATTGTCCTTGCTTTCTTTATAACTGCATAACCTATCTCACCGTCCTCAACCTGTTTTAAAAACTGTTTTCCGCTGACCAACAAAATTTTCGGTTCACTAGTCTCTGCTATCCCTTCTTCCTGGATGGGTACAAGCGTATGCTTGATTCCATCCTTCACAAATTTATAACAGTTCATCAATCCATCGTGGACCACTTTCCTATCGTACTGCCAAGGCTTGCCCAACAGTGTGTGACATGCATCCATTGGCATGATGTCACAACCAACTTTTTCCTTATATCTGCTTATCTGAAGCTTGATCTCGCTCTGTTCATACACTAGCAACTGATGGCCTTTTTGCAGCCATGAAACTCTATAAAGGTTGGGATGCTTCGAGCGTTTCAACTCTAATTTTTCCACCATCTCTAGGGACACTAAATTGTTAGTACTACCGTTGTCAATAATTAACTTACAACACTTACCTCACGACTTACAAATTGTCCTAAACAAATCCTTCCACTACGTCTGTTCAGTGACCTCCTTTATTGGTTTTAACAACACCTTGTGCAACACCAAAGCTTCTCCCATCTCTGGAGCATTCTCTGCTTCTTGAGGAGGTGCTGTTGCTTCCTCTAGTTGTGCCACATACGCACACCGTTATCCAGCTAGATCTACTTCTGGACATTCAAATGAGCGGTGACCCCATTTATGACACCTATAACACTGATAACCAGCCCCTCTACCTTGGCCATTTCCCCTGCCTCGTTGGGATGACCTACCACCTCTCGCGTTGTCATCTCTATCTGCTGATCCAGAAACTTTAGAACTGCTGGCTTCCTCATTGTTTTTAGCAGTTCGCCTCCTGCCATAGGACTGGCCTTTCCCTCTACTGGCTCCTCATCCTCTAAAGGCATTCTGCCTTCTAGAAATTTTCTCTTTCGCCTTCATCACACTCTGCTATGCTTCCTCAGTGTTGTTTGGAGACAAAACACTAATTTCATCAAAAATAACTAACCTTAGCCCATTAACATACCTGGTTGTTCTTTCTGTTGTATCCTCTGTATATCCGGCTCGCAAATTCACTCGATAGAACTCCTCCGTGTATTCCCTTACCGTCAATCCTTTTGTCTCAGATCCTGCACCTACCTATGCAATGCAATCTGATAATCCCTCGGCAGAAATCTGCCCTTTAACTTGCCCGCCATCCTTGACTAGGTTTTAATCGGCGCCTTATTCAATCTTTTCCTCTCGTTCTAAACACTTCCCCACCATAGGGCTATGTGTCCCTTCAATTTTGTCGCAACGAATTTAACTTTTTTGTCTTTGCTGACTTCCTTGCACTTGAAATACTTATCCATCTCACTAATCCAATCCAATAAGACTTCGATAGACAGGATGTCGTCATACGTCGGGACTTCTGGCTTGGGTTTAATGCTTACTACTAAAACAGATCTCAACAGTATCACCTCTGCGGATTCACCTTCTAGTCCATCTTCTGCTACTTCAACTTCCTCTTCACTGGCATTGCCTATTTCTGGATCTCTTCGTCTACCTACCCATACTGCCTCCAAACGGGCAGCAAGAATTCTGATCTCCTCTCTCAACCCTTCCTCTCCCAATCTTCGAGCGCCTCTACCACGACCTCACCTTCCTCTCTCCATTCCTCCTACTAACATAAAAAAAAAGCTGATCTGATGCCACTCTGATGTGACCCAGCCCACACGAGCCCACACTTTACACCTGGGCTTGAATTTACACTTGGTTTCAGATTTTTTTATGACGTGACAGATTTGGTTTATTGTCTCCGACTGTTGTATGTGGTATGGCAATAGATATTTTACGTTGGTAATGGGAATGTTTTAATGCAACATTTATTGCCCAGCTACAAGCCTTAGGCTTGGTTCCCTCCATTCACTCTTTGCCAAAATGGTTTTTTGATCTCGTCATTCCCGGCTCTTCCCCGCTTCTATAGTTCGGTGAGGGTTTGGTAGTTACCCTGTATGGATCCTTCTCAAACGCATATGGCAGTCTTTGTTCCTCTTTCGATTATGGTTGCAAACATATGCTGGACTTTTGAGCTTGACAGTGTGGCTGTCTATGGGTTCCTTCTGTGTCACGAGCTTGCCTAGGTTCTGGAGGTGTGTTTGCACAAGTTCTTTCTCGGATGTAACTCCCTCAGCTTTGTTTAGTCATTAATCTCTTGAATGTGGTCTCTCATCTGGTGTCTCTCCCCTTGCTATTGTTCTCACTGCTTTTGGTCTCTGTTCGATTTATAAATTGGTTTTGTTGTTGGTGATTATGAACATAGGTAACAGGGTAAACAGCTTCAGCAACTACGCATAGGTAAATACTCTTCTCTCTGATTCAATCCTCCCTTCGCCTGGTGTTGAATCTAACCAGGAATGCTCCTTTACCTCTCAGGCTCCGTCAATTTGTCAGCGGCTCAATTCCACAGCTTCTCGATCTGGCTTGCTCAAGTACCTAGGGTTTTCACTTACCCTCTTTTCAACTTTTTACCTCTAGTATTGTGGTAACAGTGGCTAATAGAACCTTGTTTTCCTATGTAGGTCTGTGGTTCGACCTGGGCGCATGGACTCCTTTACAGTTTAGTTTTCTAATGTAAAATTCCCTTATCCGGTAGGCTCTGGTGCCTGAGACCCATCACTTTACAATTAGGGGTTTGGTTTGGTTTCTTGAAAGGTCTGTGATTTGATGTTTGGTAGCCACGTTTACTTTGAAACACTGTCAGTGGAATGTAGTTTGAACTGGCTTCAACTTCTGTTTTATTTAACTGTTATATTCAATAAAAAGAACTGAGCTCTGTTATAGTACCCTATCCTAGGGTTTGTCCTTCCTGGACGCTGATACTCATCTTTTTTTTATAACGATTGTAATATAATTATGGTTTGAATAACAATTGTTATAGACGTTATTCTGTGTATCTTTGTTTAGTTATGAAAATTTAGAAAGGTTATCGGGGTTACCTGTGTTGGATTTTTGTTACCTTTGACACTCTGTTCCATTGTACTTTTATTATAGGTCTCGATGTGATTGGCTATTCTCCTTACACTCTCCAATTTGCATGTTCTCATTCTGCTGCATTATGCGAATTCGTTCTTGAATTTCCATTCATTGGAAATGTTTAGAAATGCGACCTGCAGTGGTCGATTTTGGTATGCTGGAACTATTCTTAATTACACAATAGATAAAAATAATATAACATTACAAAGATAGGAAATGAATCAGATGGACTATTTCTGAAAATAAGATCTATCTCTTCTTTCTTTATTTCTCTGTTCTAGAATTGCTGAACCGTGGTTTTGTCTTACATTTATGATGTTATACATTTTGATTATAGTTAATGGAAACTGTCAGGGATTTCAATTGAACAGACATGATATGGTTCATAACCACAGTTCAGTTGACATTACAAGATTTTTATTTAGACAGTTTTGTCTTTTCTCTTCTAAATGGACATATTAATTCTTAACTACTGTTTTATTATTGTTTGGACCTTAATAACCCTAATCGTCCATTTAACCCTAACTTAACATAGCAACTTAAAATAGATAAATTAAAATCCCATCTCATGACCTCCTAAACTAAATACAACAACAACAAAAAATAATCCAGATAATCAACAACCTTCCAACTTGGCAGAGACTTCACTCGGTCATGGTGAGCTAGATGCTCCTGCATCATTCACATATTAATTCTATATGAAGAATTGAATGAATTACAAATATCACTCTTACTATTCCTGACTTTTTCATTTTATTTCTGAATTTTCAATTACTTTTTTTCTTTGGACATTAAATATTTTATTACATACCTCATTGTAATTATATAGACATACAGTAATTAACATAGATCTTCAAATAGTTTATTTACATCTCCACTTGAAATATTTTAAAAGTATAAGGTTTAAACATCTTACTCACATTTTTTTTCACTTCTAATTACTTTATCTATTTTTTTAAAGTTGATATGAAATTATATCACAACATCAAAATGTTGTATTTATGATTGAGAGTGAGTAAATTATTTTTAGCACATTGGAGCACAACCTTTGTCAACACTAGTCTGCCAGCCAAATTTAAGGATTTGCTCGATCATTTTCTGACTTTGTCCTGCATTTTGGTGATCAAGGGTTCCCAAATGCTCTTGTGCAATGATTTCGCTGTTAAAGGAACTCCTAAGTACTCTGAAGGGAGGGAATCCTTCTGAAAGCCTAAAATTCTGGAGATGTTTCTCTGAATAGCAATATTGGTATTAAAGAAAAAAAAATTGGATTTGGAGAGGTTGACTTCCATACCTGAGGCCATTGCAAAGTCGTTCAGAATTTTTTGGAAAGCCCGAGCCTCTTTGACTATGGGGATACCTTGTAACATGGTGTCATCTACAAATTGTTGATGTGTCAAAGCCTGGCCATTCTCCTTCAAAGTGAGACCTTGAATTTTACCCATTACTCTAGCATGCTTGATAGCCCGACCAAGACCTTCCATCATGAGAATGAAGAGAAAGGGAGAAAATGTGTCCCCCTGCCTCAGCCCTCTGGAAGGAATAAAAATCTCAGAAGGAGAGCCATTGACCAATATTGAAAAGCTGGAAGAGATGACCAAGGCCATAACCCATCCTACCCAGATGTGATGAATACCAAAAGCCTTTATCATATTCCTGATATAGGTCTAGTTCACTTTGTCATAAGCTTTTGCTATGTCCAGTTGCAAGATCATACCATTTTTCCTTGTGCTAGTTAATGAGTGAACCACTTCATGCGCTTGAATAATGTTATCTAGAATTTGTCTGCCTTCAACATAACCTAATTGCTCCCCCAATATCAGAAAGGGAAGTAGAGGTTTGAGTCTGTTGACTACTACCTTGGAAATAATTTTGTAGACCACATTACAAAGTGCTATGGGTCTATACTTATCTAGTGTCTGAGCATTTTCCTGTTTAGGGATTAGGGAGATGAAGGAGGTATTGAGCATTGGCAAGATGGTTATGTTCATCCTTGAGTCTTCCACCACATTCAAAATATCCTCTTTAACAATGTTCCAACAAGCTTTAAAGAAATCTACATTGAAGTCATCCGGGCCCGGTGCTTTGCCATTTTGCATGTCTTTGAGAACCTCACTGACCTCGTCTTTCGTCACTAGTCTATTGAGATTTAAATTGTCCTCTCTAGTCACTAGCTTAGGTATATGCTTAGTTACGTCCCTGATGTAATGCTCTGTATCTGGATTATTTTCCTGGGCTATTTCACGGAAGCGTTGAACCAACATGGCCTCTATCTCTTCATGGGATTGTAGAAGTTGGTCATCCTCCTTTCTTATTGAAGATATTTTGTTGTGTGCTCTATTCGCCATGGTCGATTTGTGAAAACATCTGGTGTTACGCTCCCCTTCTTTCAGCAATCAGACTCTAGACTTTTGTCTCCAAAAAATTTCCTCTCGTTTACTCCAATACTCCCAATCTAGATGATATTTCTCCACTAGATCCTTCTTGTCTTTATCAAAACCTTCTGAGATCATAGCTTGGTTGAGTACCTACATTTTAATTTCCACCAATTTCTTTTCTGCAAAAATATTGCCCAAAATTCTTCTTATTCCAATCTTTGAGCCTTATTTTTATGTGCTTTAACCTTTTATGAAGCATGAACATTCTAGTTCCCTGAATCTGTAGATCTTCTACCCACCATTTCCCAATATTACTAATGAAGTCTTGGTGTGAAAGCCAAATATTCTCAAATTTGAAAGGTCTATTCCGGGGGGTGCCTATACCCTGGATCTCCATTTGAATTGGCCAGTGATCTGAGCCTCCCACTGGAAGAACACTCGTTGTTATCTCCTTATCTAAAAGCATGAGATCCTCAGAGATAATGAATCTATCCAACCTAGATGCTACCTAAGACTCTCCTCCTCTCTTGTTATTCCAGGTGAAGAGGCCATTACTTGTGTCAACATCCACTGGTTTCATGTTATCTAAAAAGATCTGAAAAGCTAAGGAGTCTTTACTAAGATCTCTGGTTTTTTTTTTCTGAAAGTGATTTTATCATATTAAAGTCACCTCCCATGATCCAAGGTATTCCGGCATGTCTTTCCCTGAGATATTTAAGGATTCTGTAAACTTGAGTTTGTCTTCTATTTTTTGACGGCCATACACATTTGTGACTAGATAGGTACTCCTATCCCCAACAGGCTGAATCACTATTGGTAAATAATTCCTTGCAGCTTCAGCATCAATTAAATCAATTCTTTGGGGGTTCTGAGCATGAGAATAACTCCTGCTGTATTCTCTGCTTTAACCTCTAGATATTCATATTTATTAAGCCACTTTCTATGAAGTTGTCTTAACTTTTGAATGGAACGTTTCATTTCCTAGATAAAAATTATATCCGAAGTAGCCTGTTTCATTCTATTGTTAAGAAATCTCTTCTTTCTTTTACTACCTAGACCTCTAATATTCCAAGAAATAAACTTGATCATTAAATATTTGGGAAGGAGTAGCTGGTAAGATCTTTCATCTTACCTGAATCTATCATGAGCTTACCACATTCCATCAATAGCTCATTCTGCTTTTTTCTGCCTCTCTTTTTTCTTGGGTTTCTGGGTGCTAATCCCAAATTTGATTTTATTGTCTTCACTCCTTCGTTACTCTACCTGTTCCTATTTTTTTCCCTCTCCGGACCTTTTTCCTATGTTTTCCATAAATATAGCTGTTGTATTCTGTTGAGCTCTTCCTGGGGTAATGGTTCAACCCTAACAGATGTTCCTTGAATTAAGAACCCTTCTAAATCTAGGTTTTCTCTTTCTAGAATCTCCTACAATTCTGTCTCCTCTAGATCCATTTCACTCTAGGTCATTTCTTGGTCCATCTCTAGTTCTGTATCACCTATCATTGTTCCTTTCTGCTTACCATTTTCCTCAGTTAGTTCACAGTTTCCTTCCTTATCCTTCTTCTCCGTGCTACCTTTCCTTGCTTGATTTTATGTTGTTCTCTCTTCATCCTCTGCCAGAAATTGGAACTGGTTCTGCCTACCTTGATGTCCATCCTTTTGTTGCAACTTTTCCCCTCTTTTTCCACCTTTTCCTTTATGGGTCACCTTGTGAAAGCTGTCTGGGTCTTTCATTGTATTAGTTTTTCTATTATTCTCTGCTTTGCTAAGAGGATAGTCTCTAAGAAGATGCCCATGTTCATGAAATTTACGACATCTAAACATAATATGCTCTTCATAAAAAACATCCAATATCACCTCATCCGAAAGAGCTCCTAATAGATTCATCTCCACACAAATCTTGGCAAAGGAAGTGTATTTTCCTCTTCTAGTAGCTTCTGAAGTTTTGATAAATCTACCTAACTTATTGCCTATGGTAGCTAACGATTCAATTTGCCAGTAATCAAGAGGTAGGGAATAGAGTCTTTCCCAGACTGGGACCAATGTGAAAGTTTCTCGCTCAGGGACAAAGTTCATCTTCCATGGCTTCATATAGAGACCTGCTGCTGCATAGAAGTAGGGCCCTCCTTCAAACACTCTGTCTTTATCTTCGATATTTGTGAACACCACTGTAAAGAAACCCTTTGACCCAAGGTGTAGATCAATGCTCCCTTTGGGTTTCCAGTGGTACTTGATCCATGTCTGTAAGGCTTTTTTAGTGGGCCAAAGTCCCATGAATTTGCAAATGGTTGTGAAGGTTTTTATGTGCTCCCTGTGCGCTTGCAGCACAGGACCATTTAAAAATACTCTAGGTGTTATTTCAACTTTAGGTTTACAAGGCCCCTTTTGTTTTTACTCTCTTGTTTCCTATTTATCTATGTCCTCTTCTTCCTTGTTTTTAGTGCTGCTTTTCCCCCTTATTTTGTCGTCCACCTCTTCCTTTTCCATGTTGCTCATTTCTTGCTCCACTATTTCTCTGACTTTCTCTGGGGGCTTCTTGCCCCCGTTAGCCACAGCCTCCTTATGGGAGGGAGACAGGCTCCCTCCTCTGCCTCCATCCATGGATGAAGAATCCCTCTACCCGCCGAAACCTTGGGAGCGTATTTTTCTTCAGCGTGTTTTTCTTCCTCATCAAAATGTTGTATTTATGACTGAGAGTGAGTAAACTATTTTTACCACATTGGGTTGTAATAACACTAGCAAATGGAGCCACCATAATGAGATTGAGATTATTAATGTTTTATAATGCTTTTAATTAGAATTTACTAAACGTGCATATTCATTTTTGTGTTTTTATTATAGTCAATGTTTATTTTCTATTTAGAGAATACCTTATTTTTATTTTAAGAGAGGCACATGGAAACTCCACATGGAGCATGAACAAAAATACATATTTCCCTATATTAAGCTATAGAATGACCTTCTCGCCCAATAAAATCCTCCCAAAAGTCGTGGTATTAGGAAAAACATAAACATAGGGAAAACGAGTTGGACTTGATGAATAATTCATATTTGAATTTCTTAAATCATGTGTTTAAGTCAATCCTAAGCCCACCAACCACTTCAATCATGAAAGCTAGTTAATTATGTGGATAAGCATCTTTATTTTGAAATAGTGCTTCCAAAATTTTAAGTCAAATTTCAATAATTATTAAGTGGATTGTAGGTGTTTAACCTCCATGGAATATTTTAGAATATTATTACTAGTATACATAAATCAAAGGCTGAGATTTATCTCCAAAATAGTTATGTGTTTTTTCCTCATTTAATGAAATTGATTAATTAAAAAAAAATTGTCATATGAACAAGTATCATACAAAATGAGTTATAGTTTTTTGGGGAGGTGGTATTGATAAGGCATGGTATTGGCCCATCGTATTGTAACAAAGTGTATTTACACATTAAAAGCCTCCATGGTAAAGTGGGTTAAATATTCATGGATAAGAATCTTGTTCCATGTTTTTCTAAATGGATATACGTTTAACTTATATAATAATAATAATAATAATAATAAAGAAGTCATAGTTGAGTTAGTTTAATGATTTCTTTTAGTTTTAATGTATTATGAAGTAAGTTCCTTTATGCTTATTATGGATTGATGCCTATTGACATTTACCTACACTTATATAATAATAATAATAATAATAAAGAAGTCATAGTTGAGTTAGTTTAATGATTTCTTTTAGTTTTAGTGTATTATGAAGTAAGTTCCTTTATGCTTATTATGGATTGATGCCTATTAACATTTACCTACCATTTAATTTATATTGTTGGGTTGGTTATATTTATATATCAGTTATGAGAATATCATTTATTTAGCCATTAGAGTAGATATCTCAGTGAAAAGGGAGATACATGATCCTTTCAACATATATAAATGTTATATATCATTTTGGGATTCAACTGCGTTAGGCTAGTCATTCACGTATGACCATTTCCATGAGAGGTAGTCGTAACTGACTAATTTCTCATGATTTTTGAATAGTTCAATTAGCACTCATTGCATCGGGTGATGCTCACAGGGGTGAAGAAGTGGGATTGAAACTAGTGAAATGTGGACGAATCACATAGCATCAATCATCACTTCCGGGGCTTGCACCCGGTAACGAGGACTTCCTAGGAGGTCACCCATCCGAGATCTCCTCTGGCTCAAGCGCGCTTAACTATGGATTTTTTCCCCACAATCAAGCCCACTTAGCTTGCTACTCCATTTGCAAAACCTTAGCAAGTATTGTGCCTCATGAACCATTCAAGTAGAGATCCCTTGACTCTTTTGGAATCTAAGTACATCTATAAATGTTTCTTATTTAATAAATGATATTGATATGCAAAGGTACATCTATAAAAGATTTCTTATTTAAGAAATGATATTGATATGCAAAGGTATACTATAAGAATGAGTAATCCTAAAATAAGAATAGCACATTAGGGAAATATTGAGGTCTAAAATGGGCCTCAAAACAAAATTGCACAACCAAAATCAACTTTATAAGATACACGATCCTTTCAACACATATAAATGTTTCTTGTTTAATAAATGATATTGATATGCAAAGGTACATCTATAAAATATTTCTTATTTAAGAAATGATATTGATATGCAAAGGTATACTATAAGAATGAGTAATCCTAAAATACGAATACCACTTTAGGGAAATATTGAGGTCTAAAATAGGCCTCAAAACAAAATTGCACAACCAAAATCAAATTTATAAGAACCAATAGGATTCAACCACAGTGAATGATTCACCTTTTTTGGAGTAGAAAAGTAAAAAGATTAAAAAATAAAAAACTACTTTTTCAACTAATATTTTCAAGTTATGTCCATATGGTTTTACTCAAATTTCGAGTAGGAGCACTCATTGAATGAAAAATATAATACTCTATCTAAGGAGTACCCATGTTACATACATTCAATGGACCCTGGCACACAAAAATGAGAAATACATGAAAAAACCTTACTGCAGTAACGTATTTTCATGTATTTCTCATTTTTTGTGTGGTCGTGTCCATGGAAAGTATGGAACATGGGTAATCCTTAAATGAGGAAACAAATTTCACATCCAAGAAGTGATCTCACTTCAAATTTGAGTAAAATCGTAAGGAGATAAATTGAAATACGAGTTTAAAAGTAGTTTTTCCCCTAAAATTTGATGATGTAATCTAATGTTATTTTATTATTTTCACTATTATTTGCTAATATTCCTTAGGAGGCCCATTAAGGGTGATTACAATGATAATAATGTTTAAGTGATAAAAATTATTAATCTTAAAATAAGAATGTTACTCAATGAGTTACTTACTTTTTTGGTTAGTTTGGGTGATACTTATAATGTAAACAAGAAGATTCAAGGTTCAAAATCTCCTTATTAACTTTGTTAATGGAAGTGGTGTATGTAAGCACTTAAAAATTATAAAAGTGGTAGCCCAAATCACCTCATGTCATACAAAATGAGCCCAATTTATAGTTCCTTTAGTTACAAACAAAAATAAGAAGAAAAAGAACAAATTCCAATGAATTATTTTCATGTTTGTATGAAGTCAACATAATGTTTACAATAATGATAAAGGTTAAAATACCAAAGGAAATATAGGTATATTATATGCCATATAAACAAGAATGTTCATAAATTTAGATAAATATAATCAAAATAATAAATAAATAAAAAGAAGATGGCTATTAATTAGTGCTTTTTGATTAAAAAATAGTCTTAGAACTGGAAATTCACACTCTGCAACAACTTCAATGTATCATTTAATAGTTAGAAATGTTAAGAGTACATTACAAAGGCTTCATTTTCTCAACAATAGTATTCAACAAGATAATAGTTTTAGGGAAATGTTTGTAGCATAACAATAGGCTAAAGGCTCTTACTACCTCAATCCTAATCACTGAATAAATATGTATAACAAAACTATAAAAAAATATGCTTTCTTAGTTATACATGATAAAGCAAATGACAATTGTTTCAGAAACCATTGTTTCTCTACATTTATAACCTACCATTAATCAACATTTATTCCCTCATATTGAGTAGTTCGTATTACCTTATACTGATTAGCATTTATTAAGATAGTTTCTCTACTACAAAATTGCAAGGTTTATCATATACTTTGAAAGATTTCGAAGGAATAATGAACCAAATTGTGAGTTCATTAGTAGGGTCCATAAGGTCATAAACTAACAACATCACTTGAATTTTCTCATAATCGCAAATTTTATCAATAGATCTATGACATTCAACAAAGTATCAACTTTCTCTAGCGTCACCTTTCTCTAGAGACACCTTTTCATCCTCTACCACATTACAAATAAAATGGTATTGGATATCAATATGTTTCTTTGTTTTTTTTTTGGTGAAAGGTCTAGTTCTTAGTTAGACAAATGGTTGTAGTTGGTTGATTTGACGTTGAGCTAATTGTGTTGGAATTGGTGTCAACCTTATGATGTCACACTCATGATGGTTAGATGATGGTATTGTATGGTTGATGGTTGCTCATGTGCTAGTGGTGGTTATGTTCCTATTCAAGATTTAGTGTAGCAAACTATTGTATGAATGGGAGGATGATCTGTAAAATTGGTGCGATGGAATGACATTGAGGCTATAGAGAAGCTACAATATTATACAAAGGCCAAGAGGAAATTTGAAAGGTTCTGAAGGAATTTTAATAGGTGCAAGAGGTCTTACAAATGCTAAAGACAATAAAAAAGCTTTGGAAGAGGTGTACTACTTGATAGATGTTGTTTGTTGTAGGAGATGATGTTTATTAGTTTGATGGCTTTTTTTAGGGACTTATGCTCAATGTCACGATGACAAATATCTTATGGGAGATGAGCAAGATGTCCTAGACATCCTCCTAAATTTGTGCTAGCAAATTCCATGTGGAAGAATTCTTAAAGAGGAAGTAACTTAGGCTGTCAATGGCACAAAGAGGATTACTAATGTTGGTCATGGCTTAAAGAACATAGTTATAGCATTGGACAAAACTTAGAGAAAAATATTACTTTTCTTTAAAGGGTTTTTCCTCTAGATTCCTTGTGCACATCAGATGTATTTGAACATGGAAATTCCTAGAATATTTTATACTAATTGAAAAAAGGTCAGTATTTGTTTGAGATAGTCCTCCAATGAACATGAACATCTTAAGTGCATAAGTAGTGTTTATAATGGCTTGATTTCATCAACTTCGTGCACTATTTATCTGAATCCAAAGTGAAATTCATCTTGTATGTTTTATATACTTAGCTTTGGAGCTGTGTGAGAATTGGTTTAGTGATTGAGGGAGTGAGAGAAGGCTACATAAAAAGGAAATGTTTTAAACCAACTTGTGAGAGGGGTTGCTTCAATGTTTGTGTGTAAATGACCCTAGAATGAGAAAATCGAATTGCTAAAGTAGAGTACTAATGTAGAACTTTAAATTGCAAACCAAAGATGTATATATTTCTAGCATGGTTTGTTGGTAGAGATGGAGAGCTTGCTATAGCTTTAAGTTTATGACTCTCACATATTTGTTTTGTATGTGCTGTTGGTGCATTTGGTCAATAGTGATTATGTTTTATGCAACTGACCTTATTATGCATAATTTATATTTTGGAGTGAGCGTTTGATATTATGGCTGAGTGTGAGATCTACTTTTACTACTAATGATAGTATTGTTTTGTTTATGTTGGAGGGATTGTCACCACTATTTACTTGAGTAGAGAGCATGTTGTTGTGGTATTTTTATATGATTTGTGGAGAGCCTTGATGATGAGCTTTATATTGCAAAGTTAAATTGGAGTTGAGATAAGTGTCTTGGATCCAATGTGAAAATATATGAAACGAGGTCGCATAGAGCTTGTGGAGGAGTAACCTCATACATGTTTGAGCAGTGATTCTGTAGCATTAATAAAAGGAATAGTTTGTCCATCCAATGGTAGTTGTATAGTCTAATCAGAGTTGGGTGAGGATCATTGATCATGGTGGCTTTCAGTGGATGGTTTTATGTGGAGCCATGTGAGAAGATAGTCTTCTGAGCTAATCAGTAGGATCAAGTCTCCTGGATAATGGGCTTCAGCTAATTGCATATGAGGTCGAGTCTCCTAGTTGACGAGATTCAACAAATCTATGTAAAATACCATTGCTTGACACAATAGAGATTTAGAGAAGCATAGCAACAAGGATGGTTTTTCTCCCGAAAGAGTTTCCACCAGATATCTTGTGTCTCATGTACGATGATGTGTTTGTGCTTTAATGCGATGTTCATTATTGGTCTCATGGTTAGTGTTTATTGTTTATTCATATGCATTGACTACTAGAATTTTTTCAAGTGCTACAATAATATATGTGATTCCATTGTGAAAGTAAAATTGCTAAAAAATATGTATAGATCACACCACTGATTAACCCTCTCTTAGTAATACTTCAGGGTTCCAACAAAAACTAGTTATTCTTAACTCCTGCTTTCATAAATAAATGAAATACTTCTGTCCACCCACCTCTTACATGATTTTAATAATTATAATTAAAATAATAATTATATTATATAATAATAAAAAATTCAACTAACCATATTAAAATTAAATTTCTCTTTGGACCGCTTTAGCCCTTGCTCTTATGAAATCAAAAAGCCAAACATTAGTGCTCCACTCATCTTACAACAACTATACATTTTTAAAATGTCGAGATTTTTGGGGGTTTAGGACCAACATAAATCATATTAGCACAATTTATAGAAATGAAAACTATATTACAATATAGAATGATTCTCACTTCAGAATTAATAAACAAAGTTTTGTATAATTCTCACTTCAGAATTAATAAACAAAGTTTTGTATATATTTTGCAAGTTAACGGTTCAAATTTGGTCTTTGATGGCACCTTAAATTTTTCAACCTATCAATCTTCAAAAGAATTAAATTTATATGGCTTAAGGATATCATCAATTTATTCGAATAGAATAAGCAAATGTTTTAAAACATGGATTAATATTAAATAAGTGAAAAAAATCATTGACTATTCTAGTAAATATATTTAAATTTAATAATAGTATTAATAAATCCAATATTATTATTATTTACATTATTAAAAATGTATTTTAATATGTAAATAAAATTCTATATTCTAATATTATGTTCTAATTTAAAGTTTAAAAATTAATAGTATATTAATTTTTCTAAAAAATAATATTAAATTATTAAAATACCTGGGAGCAATAAATTCTTTACTGAAGCATTTTTTAGTGTAAAAATTTATAAAAAAATTGTATCTTTTTTCTTCTTTGTACAAATTCCAGTGAATATATATGGTATCTCTCTATGTATATATAATGTGTATTGTTCATTGTTTAAATTATTTATTTGAATCCTGTATAGAGTAGATAAATAACTTGTAAGTCCAAAAAAACTTTATTGGATCATAGGGAAATTAACCCCACACATCTATGAAACTATTCCGTTTTTACCATACATATTTTATTCAATTTTTTTATATCATATATACATTATGTTAAAGAATCTATAATATAAATATATTAAATATATTACATAGCATATGCATTGAGACATCTTATCTATGGACGACATTGTCCACGTTAAAATATTTATTTTATTTTATTTTAATTAATATATTTGCAAATATACATAATATTACTTAATCCTACATATAAAAGTATTTTTAGTGATAAATCACATTTGAATTTTTAATATTTGTAATAATTTTAAACTTCACATATTAATTTTATATTAAAAATTGAATGAATCACAAAACTCACTCTTACTATTCTTGACTTTTTTATTTTATTTTTAAGTTCATTACTTTTTTTTTCTTTGGACATTAAATACTTATCAACACATCATTATATGATATAGACTACATTAATTAACATAGATCTTCAAATTAGCTTATTTATATCTCCTATGATATTATTTTTTAAAGTATAAGGTTAACATTTTTACTCACATTTTTTTCACTTATAATCTTTATCTCTTTTTTTAAAGTTAATATAAAATTATATCAAGACATCAAAATGTTTTATTTATGACTGAGAGTGAGTGGATTATTAATTTTTGTGTTTTTATTATAGCCAATATTTCTTTTCTATTTGGAAAATATCTTATTTTTATTTTAAGAGGGACAAATGGAAACTCTGGGTTGAGCTTTGGAAAATATCTTATTTTATTTTAAGAGGGACACATGGAAACTCCATGTTGAGCATGAACCAAAAGACATATTGCCCCATATTGGGTTGTAGAATGCCCTTCTTGCCAAGTAAAATCCCCCCAAGAAATGTGATATTAGGAAAAACATAAATAGATTAATGAGTTGGACTTGACAAGTAGTTCATGTTTTGATTTTTTGCATCATGTGTTTAATCAATCCTAACCACCAACCACTTCAATCGTGAAGCTAGTAATTACGAGGAATACCTTTTTATTTTGATAGGCTTCCAAAATTTAAGTCTATTTCAATAATTATTAAGTGGGAGGTAGGTGTTTAATCTCCATGAAATAGTTTAGAATATTATTACTAGTATACACAAATAAAAGACTGAGATTTATCTCCAAAATAGTTATGTTTTTTCCTCTTTTAATTAAATTGATTAATTAAAAAAGCACTGTCATATAAACAAGTACAGTAGAAAATGAGTTATGTTTTTTTGGGCTCGTGGTATTGATAAGGCATGGTATTGGCTCATGGTATTGGAAAAAAATATATTTAGGCATTAAAAGTCTACATGGTAAAGTGGGTTAAATATCCATGGATAAGAACCATGTTTCATGTTTTTTTAAAGGGATATATGTTTAACTTATGTAATAATAATAATAATAATAATAAAGTGGTTGTTTATGTTCATATTCAAGACTTAGTGCAGGAATTGGAGGATGACTTGTAGGAGTGGTGTGATGGAATGATGATGAGGCTATAGAGAATCTACAAAATTATTCAAGGCCTAGAGGAAATTTGAAAGGGTTTGAATGAAGTTCAATGGGTTCACAAGGTTTTAGACATCCTCCTAAAGTTGGGTTGGAAGATTCCATGTGGAAGGAGGTTTAAAGAGGAGTACAAAGGTTGTCAGTGGCACACAAAGCATTAGTAATGCTAGCCATATATTGGAGAAGAGAGTTATAACACTAGCCATGGTTTAGAGGGAAATGTTACTCTGTTTTCAAGGGTTTTTCCTCCAGGATTCCTTGTGCACATTAGATGTATTTTGACATGGAAATTCCTAGAAGCTTCTATATTAATTGAAAAAGGTAAGTTATGGTTTGGTATGATCCTCCAATGCATGTAAACACGTTAAGTTCACAAGTAGTGGTGATAATGGCCTGATTCCTTCAACTCTGTGAACTTTTGATCTGAGTACAAAGTGCAATTTGCCCGATATGTTTTATATACTTGATTTTGGAGTAGTGTGATGGTTGGTCCAATGATTGGATGAGTGAGAGAAGGTTGCATAAAAGAGAAATTTTTTAGACCAAGTTGTGAGAGGGGTTGCTTCAATGTGTGAGTGAAAATGACTACAAAATCAGAAGATTGAATTGTTGAAGCATATTATTAATGCAAAACTTTAGATTGTAGACCAAAGATGCATAGTTCGTTGGTAGAGATGGAGAGCTTGTCATAGCTCCAAGTTTGTGACTCTCACACATTTGTTTTGCAAGAGTTGTTGGTGCATTTGGAAGATAACTGTTATGTTTTATGATGTTGATTATATTATGAAAATTTTATATTTTGGAGTTAGGGTTTCATGTTATGGCTGAGTTTGAGATATATTTTTATTGTTGGTGATTATATTATTCAATTTACATTAGATTGATTGTGGAAACTATTTTCTTGAGTAGATAGCATGTTGTTATCATATTTTTATATGATTTGTATAGAGTCTTTCTATTGATATTTGTATTACTGAGATGAATTAGAGTTGAGCAGAGTGTTTTGGATCCAATGTTAAATAATACGAAACTAGGTCCTTATAGAGCTTATGGAGGAGTGGCCTCATGCATGTTGGAGTAGTGATTCTGTATTATTGGTGAAAGGAACAATTTATCCATCTAGTGATAGTTGGAGAGTCTAATTAGTGTTGGGAAAGAATATTTGAACATCGTAGCTTTCAGCAAATGGTTGTCTATAGATATATGTGACAACACAATCTTCTAAGATGATCAGTAGAATCAAGTTTCCTGACTGGTGGGGGTTAGCTGATTGTATATGAGGAAAGGTATCATAGCTGATGGGAGTCAATAAATCTATGTAAGAGACCACTTCTTGACTTAATATAGACTCAAAGTAGTGTAGTAGAAGCACAGGTGGTTTTTCTCTCGGAAGGGTTTTGACTAGATATGTTGTGTCTCATGTGTGATGATGTGTTTGTGCTTTGATGTGATGTTCATTATTTCTCTCATGGTTATTTTCATTTAGCTTCTTACATGGTTAATGTTTGTTGTTTATTCATATGCATTGGCTGCTAACATATTTTGAAGTGTTGCAATGATATCTTTGATCGAGTAGAGAAGTTAAAATTGGTAAAAATTGTAGATCAAACTACCGATTCACCCCCCCACTGAGTAGTGCTTAGGGTTTCCAATAACTACTATCAAAGCGAAGATATTAATTGTGGGTTGATCACTCAAGAGAAGATTGTGGGATTATGGTGAAGAACAAGAGGAAACAATATTAGAAATATAAGGGCCTTCAAAAACAAGAAGCTCGGCCACAAGAGTCTCATATTCCTAGTGTAAGGGGTTTAGCCAATAATGTACAAAAATCAGAAAATCACAAATCCAAAGATATAAATATCAATGAATTTCTATTAAGTTATAATTTTGATGATTTAGATTTTTATCATGTTGAAGTGACTAGAAAATATGAGAATCTTTTAAGGTTCTTAGAGATGAGATATCTAGATTAACAATTGCATGCAAAGATTAAGAAAAACTATTGGAGATCTATGATGATAAGGAGGCCAGGCTCAAGGAGAATATTATTAGTTTAACACTAAATTGGTAGATCATAAAGCATTGAGGAAGGCATGAGAAAGAAGTAAAAAGAGAAGGAAGATCAGTGTGATAGATTAGCAACTAAATTGATGTCCTTGAGAAAGTAGCAAAAGATGGAGAAGGGCATTGTAGCCTTGGAAAAAGTGTTTGAGAGCCATATATCACCATTCGATAAATCTGGTCTTTGATTTCAAAAGGGTGAGTCTAGATTGCATGCAAGTAAAAACACCAAAGTTGAACCAAAAGAACCTATAGCAAATAATCCGAACAACAAAACTAGAGAAGAAAGAAACTAGTAGGAGATTAACCGATAGAACAGACAACATCCAAGAAGAAATCCTCAAGGACAACCTACATTCAGAAAATCATTTGGTCCAATAGAGGAACGCGTCAGATCTATAAAATCTCAAAGGAACCAAAGTCTCTTCATTCCTTTCATGCATAAATTAGAATGTTACAGTCGTCACAAGTTTGGGCATGTTGTAGCTAATTACAAGAGCAAAATGTATATATCTAATCAACAAAGCTTGTAGCAGTATCAATAGCCATCGAGATTGGCCATTAGGTATACTCATGCTTTTTATGATTATTTCTATTGATGTAACATCTTTTGCCAGAAGATAATTAATTATATATCTAACCCATGGAGGAGAGGCACAATGCGTACAAGGTATATATATGACATGAGTAGAAACAAAATTTATCTTATTGTTTCATATATTGGCCATGTGGACTCTTATACATGCTATAATTTTGGCCATATGGCAACAGACTTCATGTTTCCCTATTCTTGAAGGCTAAATCAGAAAGTGAAACAAAAAAAAGAGGAACTAACATAAAACCAATGAAGGAATAAAATAAGCATCCAAAGATTGTGTGGAGAAAGAAGGAGCAACAACTATTCAAGTAGTAAAGAGGAACCTTTCCTACAGTCCATGGTTATTTCTTGGATATTTATAGAGGACTGGAGAGTTCATGGACGCTGAATAACCTCAGGGGTAGCGTAAGGTAGTAGTGTGATAGTTTTATGAGTACAAGTTATTGTAGCAACATATCATGATTTCATTTTAGCCTCATGAAGATTCAAGTCCATAGGATCAACATGTCTATTGGAGGTATATTGAGTTCGGGGGGATCTATGCATGGTAAGGTATTTTATTGTATTATTTGGCATATTTTTCGTTGTTTTCCCTCAATTATTTGCAACTGCTTTACATATGTTATTTAAGAAAGTGGTAAATGTTTTAGCCATATATACATAATTTTGGTCTTCACTATCATTTTGTTTAATTTTTTTACAAACATGCATAGATGTGATCATTGCTTCATCCATGTACAAAGATGATTTAAGACTTGGACCAACCATGTGTAGACTATTATATGCAGTTTATTACAACCATGCATTTATTATAGTATCATCATTTTGTGTTGGTAGTGAATCCTGTCAATAGTGAGTTGAGTCATCTTGGTGATTGGCATGTTATGGAGGCGTCTCATGAGCCATTATGAAGCCATATGTATGGGCTAATGTTGATGTAAAAATGATGATATGTTATGTATTTGAATAATTGGCCCATAGGAGATAATGATAAAATCCATGTATTTATTGATATATCCATGTAAACTATTCAAAAATTCAAATACGTGTATTGTATGTATCGTTGGATCATTTAGTCATGTGTTATGAGGTCATGGTATGGTCATATGATAGTTAGGTATGAGTTTGTATGTCACTGTTCTAGCCATGTATTTATCAATGTGTATGTCATTCATTCATGGTCATGTGGAATATATTTACATATGGTGCTTCAATGCATGTAAAGGAAGCATTAGTTGCAGCAGAAGTGGTTCATTTCATGTTGGAGCTAATTTTGGAGATGGTATATATTCATGAGGAGACTTATATGTTCCTAATTACTTCAACCATCCATTGTTGGCATTATGGACTTCTTGGAGGAGTTCATGTTTGTGCCTCATGCTATGTTGTGAATATTTGGGCCTTTGACCTCATTATATGAATAGAGCGGATGTTTGGCTATTGGTGTTGTGCTATGTAGTTGTTATTACGATATTGCATATTGATGCTTGTGTAGTTGCTGATACACAATTGTTGTTGCTGCTAGAGGTTGTTGGTTGGACATGATTCTCTTGATGATGATTGGTTTATTTTTTGTTTATTCCTACTAATATTAGAGGCATGTATTCTTGCTGATTTGCATTACTATTCAGCCATGTGGAGGTCAGTTTCTCTAGTTCTTCAATACATGTATTCTTTCTGCCTTATTAAAGGGATTTGTCCATTTTCCATTAATGTCAAAGGGGGAGTGATGGAGGAGATGGATTTTTGAGGTCGTGTGTGGTTTCAATAAATTCCAAAGGTGGGTATTGTTGGCATTATGATGTTCATGGTTGTAGCTAGCTCACATTGGCATTAGTTTCATGATGACAAATAGCTCATGTTGGCATTGATGTCAACCCTATGATGATATAGCTGATGAATTGATGTCATTATTGTGGTATGGTTGTATCTAGTTGAGTTGACATTGATATAATTATCTTTGCATTGATGCCAACCATATGATGTCAAGATTGACATGATGTTCATGTGATGGTAGTGTATGGATGATGGTTTCTCATGTGCTAGTGGTGTTTATGTTCCTATTTAGCACTTACTGTAGGAACCTAGTGAAGGAATTGGAGGATGACATGTAAGATTGGTGTGATGGAATGATGATGAGGCTATAGAGAAGCTACAAAATGATGCAGAGGTATGGAGGAAATTTTAAATGTTCTGAAGGAAGTTTGATAGGTGCGAGAGGTCCTATAGATGTTAGAGATGATGGAAAAGTTTTGGAAGAGTTCTACTACCTAATAGAGGTTATATGTTTTAGGACATAATTTTCATCAATTTCATTCCTTTTTTAAAGGACTTATTCTCAGTGTCATGAGGATAAATTTCTTGTGGGAGATGAGCAAGATTTCCTAGACATCCTCCTAAAGTTGGGCTAGTAGATTCAATGTGGAAGGAAGATTGAACAGGAGTAATGCAGACTATCAATGACACAAAGAGAATTACTAATGTTGGTCATTGCTTGGATAATAGAGTTATAATGTTGGAAAAAACATAGAGAAAAGTGTCACATTGTTTTAAACGGGTTTTCCTCTAGATTCATTGTACACATCAGATGTATTTCAACATGGAAATTCCCATAATATTTTAAACTAATTGAAAAAGGTTAGGATTGGTTTAAGATAGTCCTCCAATGAATGCGAACACCTTAATTTCATAATTAGTGGTGATAATGGCTTTATTTCGTTAACTTTGTGCACTCTTTATCCCAATCCAAAGTGCAATTTGCCCTGTATGATTTATATACTTAACTTTCTATTTGTGTGAGCGTAGGCTTAGTGATTGAGTGAGTGAGAGAAGGTTGTATAAAAGAGAAATGTTTTAAACCAAGTTGTGACATGGGTTGCTTCAATGTTTATGTAAATGACTGCAAAATGAGCAAATCAAATTGCTAAAGTAGAGTATTAATGCAAAACTTCAGATTGGAGACTAGAGATGCAAAGAGTTGAAGCATAGATTGTTGGTAGAAATGGAGAGCTTCGTATAGCTCCAAGTTTGTGACTCTAACATATTTGTTTTGTGGGTGCTACTGGTGTATTTGGTAAATAGTGATTTTATTTTATGTTCCTAATTTTACTATACATAATTCGTATTTTGGAGGGAGAGTTTGAAGTTATGGCTGAGTATGAGATTTCCCTTTACTGCTAGTGATAGTATTGTTTAGTTTATGTTGGAAGGGGTTGTGGCCTCTATTTGTTTGAGTAGAGAGCATGTTGTTGTGGTATTTTTATATGATTTTTGGAGAGTCTTGATGTTGAGATTTATATTGCAGAGCTAAATTCGAGTTGAGCTCAATATCGTGGATCCAATGTGAAAATATATGAAATGAGGCCGCATAGAGATTGTGGAGGAGTGGCCTCATGCATGTTGGAGTAATGATTCTATAGGATTAGTGAAAGGAATGGTTTCTCCATCAAATGGTAGTTGTATAGTTTAGTTGGAGTTGGCCAAGGATCATTGATCATGGTGGCTTTTAGTGGATGGTTCTTTGTGGATCCGTGTGAAAACATAGTTTTCTGAGCTAATCAGTAGAATAATGTCTCCTAGCTAACATTGGTCAGCTGATTGTATATGAGGTTGAGTCTTGTAGCTAATGGGAGTCAACAAATCTATGTAAAATACCTTTGCTCAATATAATAGAGATCTAGAGGAGCGTAAAAACAACAAGGGTGGTTTCTCTCCTGGAAGGGTTTCCACCATATATCCAGTGTCTCATGTATGATGATGTGTCTATTCTTTAATGTGATGTTCATTATTGTTCTCATGGTTATTTTTTTTAGCTTATTGCATGGTTAATATTTATTGTTTATTCATATGCATTGACTACCAACATATGTCAAGTGTACAGATGATATGTGTGATTTAGGTTTGAAGTTGAAATTGGTAAAATCGTATATAGATCACATTTTTCTTCACCGTTTTAATAGTTCTTAAGGTTCCAACAAAAGTAATTATACTATCTATGTTTTATAAATAAGTGAAGCCTTTCTCCCACCTCCCACATACTTAAAATGATTAAATTAATATATATTCTTAATATATATATATTATAATATATAATATTATTTCCCCTTTCCTTTTAACCCTCTCCTTTTACCTCTTTATGAGATCATAAACCCAAACATAGTCCCTCTCTATTAGAACACAATATTTTTGGAGCCATTTAAACCTCTCTCTTATAAATCATAAACCCAAACATTTGTGCCCCTCTCCTCTTACACAACTATATATTTATATTACATTCACATGTCTAAAAATTATAATGTTGAGTTTTTTTGGGCTTTTAGGCTATTTAGCCCAAATCACCAACCTAATTAATATTGGCACAATTACATAACAATTTATAGAAATTAAAACTAGAATATTACAGTAACGAATGGTTCTCACTTTAGAGTTAATAAACAAAGTTTTGTAAATGTTTTGCAAATGAACGGTTCATATTTGGTCTCTGATTGCAACTTAAAATTTTCGATCGAAGTAAACTAGATTAATTTTATAAAAGTAAACCTATCCATCTCCAAAAGAATTCAATTTATATGGGCCAAGGATTATCATCAATTTCTTCGAATCGAATAAATTAAACGTGTAACGAATAAAATTAAATATTATTATAAATAAACAAAAAATATCACCAATTTTTTGGTAATCTTTAATTTTTAATGATATTTTAATAAACTTATTTTTAATATTTAGCTCAGTAACACTATATAAGAATTTTATTATCATAAACAAATAGATTAAAATTATTATAAAATGTTATGGAAACACTTTATAATTTATAATTTTAAATTAATAGTTTAACATTATTAAAATCTATTTTAATAGGTATAATTTATATATTCTTAAATTTTATTTATTTCAAATGTAAAGTTAAACTCTAAATATATACCAATCATATATTGGTTATATTTTGAAAAAATAATATTAATTTTAAATATTTCATTTGAAAATCATACAAATCTATTTTAAATATATGATATTTAAAAAAACTTTTTAGGTGAAGTTTTTTCTAGAATATAAAATTATAAAAAAAATGCATCTTTCTTATCCATGTATATATTCCAATGAATTTATGGTGGTTCTTCCTTTGTGTATATGCAATGTGTTCTTTTTCATTGTTTAAATTGTATTTTTGAATGTTATATAGAGTAGATAAATTAAACTTGTAAGTCTAAAAAAAATTGTTGGAATGTAGGGAAGATCGACACACACACATATGAAACTACTTCAAACGTTTTAACCATAAAAGATTATTTATTTCAATTTTTTTATATGATATATAGATTTTTTTAAACAATCTATATTTTTTTAATCCTACATAGAAAAGTATTTTCAGTGATAACACACACTAAATTTTTTATTATTTTAAATATTTCTAAACTTCACAATTAGTTTTATATTAAAAATTGAATGAATCACAAAACTCACTCTTACTATTCTTGACTTTTTTATTTTATTTTTTAAGTTTCAATTACTTTTTTTTTCTTTGGACATTAAATACTTTATCAGACACATCATTATATTGATATAGACGTATGTTAATTAACATAGATCTTCAAATAGTTTATTTACATCTCCTCTTGAAATATTTTGAAAAGTATAAGGTTTAAACATCTTACTCATATTTTTTTCATTTCTAATTATTTTATCTCTTTTTTTTAAAGTTGATATGAAATTATTTCAAGACATAAAATTGTTTTATTTATGACTGAGAGTGGGTAAATTAATTTTACCACATTGGGTTGTAATAGCAACAATAAATGGAGCCACCATAGTGAGATTGAGATTATTAATGTTTTATAATGCTTTTAATTCGAGTTTACTGAACCTGCATATTATTTTTGTGTTTTTATTAGAGCCAATATTTCTTTTCTATTTAGAAGATATCTTATTTTTATTTTAAGAGGGACACATGGCAACTCCACATTGAGCACGAATGAAACACATATTGCCCTTTATTGGGTTGTAGAATTCCCTTCTCGCCCAATAAAATCGCCCCAAAAAATGTGATATTAGGGAAAACATAAGCAAATTGAAAAACTTCATAAGTATTCATGTTTTTATTTTTTTACATTATGTGTTTAGGTCAATCCTAAGCCCACCAACCACTTCAATCATGAAAACTAGTTAATTATGTGGAAAAGCATGCTTATTTTGACGTAGTGTTTCCAAAATTTTAAGTCAATTTTCAATAATTATTAAGTGGATGGTAGGTGTTTAACCTCCATGGAATATTTTAGAATATTATTACTGGTATACATAAATCAAAGACTGAGATTTATCATATGAAAATTTACCATACAAAATGATTTATGGTTTCTTAGGTAGCTGGTATTGATAAGGCATCGTATTGGCCCATGGTATTGTAACAAAGTAGATTTACACATTAAAAGTCTCCATGGTAAAGTGGGTTAAATATTCGTGGATAAGAATCTTGTTCCAAGTTTTTTTAAATGGATATATGTTTAACTTATATAATAATAATAATAATAATAATAATAATAATAATAAAGAAGTCATATTTAATTAGTTTAATGATTTCTTTTAGTTTTAGTGTATTATGAAGTAAGTTCCTTTATGCTTATTATGGATTGATGCCTATTAACATTTACCTACCATTTAATTTATATTGTTGGGTTGGTTATATTTATATATCAGTTATGAGAATATCATTTATTTAGCCATTAGAGTAGATATCTCAGTGAAAAGGGAGATACATGATCCTTTCAACATATATAAATGTT